>VDFB02271358.1:1223672651-1223809405 GCA_007258455.2 Sequoia sempervirens | reverse complement strand
GTGAGTGATAGATTTGTTCAAAGTTTGTTAAAAAAAAAATAAGAACTGATAGATTTGTTTTCAAAGTTGTTAAAAACAAATATGATTTTGATTATCTGCTTTCCATGATGATGAAAAACAAATAGTTTTATTGATTTGTTTGCTTCTAAGGTTGTTAAAAACAAACATAATTTGGATATATTTGCATTCCATGATGATGAAAAACAAATATTTTGATGTTCATTTTTGATTGATAAGTTGTGATGATTGGATATTGATTTTGCTTTGATGATGTGTCAACAGGAGAGATTAGGTGTTTTGCAGTCACGAGAGGCATTCCCTAGTACATGGAGTTTGATACCACAGTTGTTACAGTCAGATAGAGATGTGATTGATGCATGTGGATTGAGTTCATTACTTGACATGCCTGAGGTTCGCCTCAACAGGGCTTTATTGACAGCACTTACAGAGCGGTGGCATAGTGACACCAACACATTTCATTTACCGACCGGAGAGATTACAGTGACCCCTGAGGATGTATATCACATCTTGCGGATCCCAGTGATGGGAGAGATAGTGGTATTCGATAGCCAAGAGGTTGGAGGCACTGATTCTTTGAGATGGATATTCAGAGATGATCAGATCACCGGATATTTCATCCCATGGGCCGAGATGACAGATACATATCTGCCTTTACCAGCTGTACTTGCAAGATTTATTGGAGGTGTGTTATGCCCCGACCATAGGTCGAAGGGGTTCGCGATCAGGTGGGGTCGTGTTTTGGAGAGTATGGTGATGCAGGGGACACGGTATGCGTGGGGTACATGCATGCTAGCCCACTTATATGATGAGTTACATCATATTTTTTATGGTAGAGGCCGGAGTTTTGCTGTTGGGTACTCATTACTACAGATATGGGCATGGGAGCACCTTTTTGTTTTACGTCCATTGACTCGAGGACAACGACCAGCTGGTCGATCATACAGATGGAGATATGCTCATATTATTGCTCAGCCGAGACTGGGCAAACTAGTGCATTGGCAGCGGCTATTGGATAGTCTGGATACAGTATCCTGGAGACCATATTTAGATTGTGAGCCATGGCCAGAGGATGCGAGGGAGATGCCGTATGTATGTACTTCTAGATTTTTGATTGGGCGGACTCCATGGATTATTGAGAGATTTCTTGCTGGACGAGTATGTCGGCAGTTTGGACGAATTCAGGGTATGCATGTGGGTTCGGCTATTTATTCACGACGACATCCAGAGCTTGTTGTATGGGGTCCACGGATTTCGTATGAGACGGCGGTGGCAGAGTTCACCAATTTAGGAGCAGTGATGTGGGATTACCGAGTGGATGTCCTTGACGCAGGGACAACACCAGAGTATTTTCAGTATGTCCTAGAGCATCCGGCACCACGTATGTTTGATCCTGATGAGGCTATTGCTCCTGTTGCTGCATAGAGACGACGACAGAGAGATTCAGCTTCAGGGGATGACGATTCAGAGGACAGTGATGATGATGAGAGTGGAGGAGATGATGAGGAGGGAGGTGATGAGGAGGAGGGTGGAGGCAGAGGTGATGGTGGTAGGGGCGATGATAGAGGTGGTAGGAGAGGTGGTAGGAGAGGTAGCAGAGGTGGTAGAGGTGGCAGAGGTGGACCATGGATGCGACACACAGACCCATCTCCTTCAATAGATCCAGCAGTATCAGGTCAGATGTCGTCTCTGTAGAGTACAGTACAGAGTTTACAGGCACCCTACCTGGTGATATGATGAGAGAGGTTACCAGAGCCACCCGGGAGGCCGAGTTTTACAGGACCAGATACCATGATGTTGTTCCACCTGAGCGGAGGGAGAGTTATACTCAGTCACGGTCTACTCATAGTCACTCTCGTACTACTAGTAGAGGTGTTACACAGCCACTACCTCTAGGAGGGCCATCAGGGATAGGCGGAGCAGGTCCATCAGGGGCAGGTGGTACAGGTCCCAGACCAGCGCCATCAGAGGATAGCATTGCCTAGTGCATTGTAGATGATGTTTTCATGATATTCTGTTGAAATATTTTGTATACACCTTGAGATGATCTCATTTTTTATGATGTTATATCATTTGTAGTTGACATCCTTGTACATTTTGACATTCATTTTTGAGATATATGAAATGCAGCGATGATTTATGATGATATAAATGTGTCTATTTACTATATGCATGATGTGTTATGATATGATGGTTTCATGGTTATGATATATATGTATACATGATTTATGAGATGAAATCTATTTGATGAATGAATGTATATGTTTATGATGTATATGATGTATGCTTTGATTTTATGATTTTCTAATGCAAATGAAATGATGTATGAAATGTTGTTTTTGTGAATGTCAAAATATACTCAGTCATGTATACAAAAAGATGTGAACCATTTGATTTTTTTTATTTTTTATTTTTATTATTTATTTATTATTATTTTTTTGCCAACTTTTGAGAAATCTATGAATGCAAAATGCAAATTCTAACATGAATGCAATCTATACTAACCATGCAAGATATCCATACAATACTGCCATTTGGAGAGCTTATTTTTTCTTTTTGTATCATCATAGAGCATTGAAATGTTGAAAGTTAATACAAGCATCAAAGGGTATGTTAGCACCAGTGATGACCTGAGTATTGCTTTCATGATTTTTGATATAGCAAGTTAATACAAGCATCTAGGTATAATTGAACCGAGATGACCTAAGTATTGCTTGCATAAACAGACAAGAGTTAACCCATTTCCCATGCAAATTCCGAAATGTCATCCATGATACGTAGTAGAGCATGTCTCGCGACCAATTTGCATAGTACTAATGATTTCCTTGCAAACAGCAAACAAATAAAAATCATACTCCTTCCTTTCTTTTCTAGTTCAGTACATCATCGAATCGCTCTAGAGATATGATAGAAAAATCAAACAACCATTCAAATCTTGCTTAAAGTATTTCAAACATTATTCAAATTAAGATCATCGAAACTGGTTATCATCATTGATGTTTTCATTTCAATAGTTGTTTTGATGTCAATTGGCATTTGAATAAGCATGTTGTGGTTGATTTGATACAACCATGTTTATTGTGTTTTGACAAACTGTTTTGTGTCTGTTTGTGATGTTCGGAAAGCTCGTTGCCCCTCTCTTATTTGTTCAGTCAATGTTTCTGTGTTTTGCCCCCAATGTAAACTCAACCTAAAGAGTAAAAGATATGTACAGATTTCATCAAGCCATGATGAAACATAAAGATCCCCGTTCATATGATATGGATATGATAGATATGTACGGATGATGACGAAGGTGAGTGCAAGATATAAACTAATAGATGGAGGAGCCTATTTTGATCACAAATAGCGCCTATTTTCCAGGTTTTCACCATTTGTTTTTATTGCACTTTTTCAAGATTTTTCTGATTTTTTTGATTTTTTTAGGACTTTATCTGATTTTTTTTTTTTTTCAGGACTTTATCTGATTTTTTTTAAATTTTTTCAGAACTTTATCTGATTTTTTTTTGATTTTTTTAGGACTTTATCTGATTTTAGACATAGAACTTCTTCAGATGAATGCTATTGATCGGCTCTTCAAATAGGTCCCCTTCTGACGTGGATAACTGATATGCACCAGAACCGTATGCTACAATGATGACAAATGGACCAAGCCAGTTAGGTTCAAATTTCCCTTTCTTTTCTCTGTCTTGCTGATTACGTGGATTTTCTCTCAAGACTAAGTCACCCACTTGAAATGTTCATGATTTAACTCTATGATTATAACTACGAGACATAATCTGTTGATAACCCTTCAAATGGTCCACTACATGTTGACGTCTTTCATCTAACAGTTCTAGCTCTTGGAGACAAGCTATTCTGTAGTCTTCATCACTTATCAATCCCTTGAGTGAGACCCTAAGTGAAGGTATTTCAACCTCTAGTGGTAAGATTGCTTCCACTCCATAGACCAAGGCATATGGGGTAGCTCTTGTTGGTGTGCGAATACTGGTTTTGTATGCCCACAAAGCTGGGTTTAATTGGACATGCCAATCACGACCGGTGTCATTTACTGTCTTCTTCAATATCTTCAAGATGGTTTTGTTGGAAGCTTCTACTTGACCATTACCCTGTGGATAATAAGGTGTAGAGAACCTGTGTTGGATGTGAAATCTTTCACAAAGTTCATCCACATCTTGATTCTTGAAAGGTCTTCCATTATCAGTGATGATAGAATTAGGAATTCCATATCGACAGATAATGTAATTTAAGATAAATGAAGATATTTGTTTACCAGTCACTGTTGTCAAAGGAACAGCTTCAATCCATTTTGTAAAATACTCCATAGCTGTAATGATGAATTTATGACCATTTGATGATGAAGGATAAATTTTTCCAACAAGATCTAGTCCCCACTGAGAAAAAGGCCATGTCGGAGTGAAAGGTTGTAGTTCTTGTGCAGGTGCATGAATAAGATTCCCGTGGATCTGGCATTTAGAACACTTCTTGACAAAAGTAAAAGAATCTTTCTCCATGGTAGGCCAATAGTATCCCATTCTAACAAGTTTCTTGGCTAAAGTCAAACCACTTGAATGAGTTCCACAAATACCACCATGAACTTCTTGTAAGGCTTTTTCAGATTCGTCACGTTCAAGACATCTAAGGAGTGTGCCATCAAGACCACGTCGATAAAGGATATCGGCAATTAAGGTATAACGAGATGATTGGCGAATGAAATTCCTTTTTTGGTTGCGGGATAAATCCGAAGGTAAAATATTATCTTTCAAATAGGTATAAGTCTTGCCATATAAAGGTGAATCAGAACCAGTTAAATGGCATATGACTTGGGTTTTAGGATTATCATAGGCAGGAGAAAAAAATTGTTCCACCAAGAATTCATACTTAGTTTGATCTTCTGATAGTTGTAATAAGGAAGCAATGGTAGCCATTGCATCTGTAGCTTTATTATCAATCCTTGATATTTGTGAAAACTTGATTGACACATAATACTTTTTAAATCATCTACCATGTTCTTGTAAGGTAACAACTTATCATCTTTAGTTTGATAGTCATCATTAATTTGATTAATGACAAGTTGTGAATCACCGTAGACTTGCAGCTCTGTAATCCGCCATTCCAATGCTATTTTCAATCCTATGAGCAATGCCTCATATTCAGCTATGTTATTTGTGCAAGGAAACATCAACCGATATGATCATGAAATGGTATGTCCTTTAGGTGTAACAAAGAGGATCCCTGCCCCTGAGCCATATTGTGTATAAGATCCATCAAAATACAATGTCCATGATTTCTGAATTATTAATGTGAAGACATCTGCATCAGGAAACTCAATGTGCATTGGACTTTCTTCTTGTAAAGGTGCTTCAGCCAACTGATCTGCAATGACCTGTCCTTTAATAGCTTTTTGATCTACATAGTGAATGTCAAACTCACTTAGGATCATGACCCATTTTGCAAGTCTCCCTGTTAAAGTAGCTCTGCTTAATAAGTATTTTAGTGGATCAATCTTAGTTATCAGCTTAACTGTATGAGCCAACATATAGTGTCGCAATTTTTGAGAAGCGAACACCACTGCAAGACAAGCTTTTTCTATGAAAGTGTAGTTTAATTCATGAGTTGTTAGAGTTCTGCCGATATAGTATATGGCCCTTTCTTTGCCTATAGAATCTTCTTGTGCTAGCAATGCTCCCAAGGATACTTTTGTTGCTGAAATACAAAGTATGAGTGGCTTTCCTGGAATAGGTGGAATTAAAACTGGTGGGTGCATAAGATATTGCTTGATCTGATTGAATGCTGCTTCACATTTGTCTTCCCATTTGAATGGGACTTTTTTATGCAATAAATGCGTAAATGGTAAGCTTTTGTCTGCCAGTTGAGCTATAAACCGCCTGATGGACTGTAATCGCCCTTGCAATGATCGAAGCTGACTAATATTTCGTGGTGGCGGCATGTCTATTATAGCTTGTACTTTTTCTGGATCAACCTCTGTACCCTTTTCTGAAACAATGTATCCTAGGAGTTTTCCAGATGTAACACCAAAGACACATTTCTTTGGATTAAGTCGAACATTGAACTTCTCCATTCTGGTAAAGATTTTTGATAAGATTTCCAGGTGTTCTTCTCGTGTGTGAGATTTGGCAAGTAAGTCATCAACGTAATCTTCCATGAATGTATGCATCATGTCATGAAAAATTGTTGTCATTGCTCTTTGATAAGTGGCTCTAGCATTCTTTAACCCAAATGGCATTACATTCCAGCAATATGTACCCCAAGGGCATGTGAATGCTATTTTATCTTGATCCTCTGGTGCAATCTTTATTTGGTTGTATCCTAAAAATCCATCCATTAATGAATACATTGCATGGCCAGCAGTTAAATCAACAATCATATCTATGTTGGGCAAAGGGAAGTCATCTTTGGGACAAGCTTTATTCAAATCTCTGAAATCTGTACAAACTCTAATCCTTCCATCTAGCTTTGAAACAGGTACAATATTGGAAATCCATTCTACATAGTCAATAGTTCGAATGAATCCAACATCCAAAAGTTTCTTTAATTCCTCTTTGACCAATAATGCAACATGTGGATGCATTTTTCTGAGCTTTTGCTTCACAGGTTTTGCCCCTGCCTTGATAGATAAATGATGCATTATCAGATTAGGATCTAACCCTGGCATATCAGCATATGACCAAGCAAAGTTAACTTGATTTTCCTTCAAGAATTCTATGAATTTCAGGACTTCTTCAACTGTTAATGATGCTGCAATTTGCAAAATTTTTGGCTGCTCTACTGTACTTATATTGATTGATTCTGTTGGTTCGATCAGAATAGAAGATCTTTCATGATAATGCTTAGGAAGAGTGTCAAGTTTCTCATCCTTCAGTGCCTCAGAAAGGTTTTCACTGTCAGATTCGCTCTTTATTTTTCTCTTGTTTTGATCTATCATTGCCATTTTTCGGTTTTCACCAATAGATTCATCTTTTATTTCATTTATTTTGCAGCTAAGAGACTTGACACCCTCCTTATCAAAATCATGAGTATGAAATTCTTGGATAAAACAATTGTTTTCTTCATTGGAGGAACAAAGGAAATTTATAATATCCTCATCATCATGGAATGTGGGGATATGGATAGGTGCATCAATGTCCCAATCAATGAGTTCCGGATAAACTAAAGGCATGGGATCATTAGGTTGAGTAAGGTCTTGAATTTTCAAAGTCATGATGTGGTTATCATCTTCATGGTAGAAAAGGTCTATGATGGTATTCTCCTGTTGATCGTCAATCTCGTTAGAATCTGATTCGTCCTCACTTGAGTCATGATCGCTTTATAAAACATAATCAAGTGGAAGCCTTGAACCTTCTCCTTGTATGAGAACAGGTGCATATTTGTGTATAGTATCAACTTGTTTATCTCTCCAAAATTCATCATTATAAATGGTATCTCATTCATATTCATTGGAATCAGTATCTGAACTATTCTGCAATTGGAAAACTGATTCATGAGGTTTATCTGAAATTGATCCTTCTTCATGAGTTGATTGTGCTTGCTGTGAAGTATAGTCTTCTTTATCTTTACTATATCCAAGTCCTATTTTATCACTTGAATGCTTTGAAATAGGTTGAATTGGTTCCACAATTCCTTCTCTTCTTTTTCCTATAGGACCATTTCCTTCATAGCCCATTTTCTGCATGATAGCGTACCCCTTACCATATTGTTTTGTAGGTAACTTAATATGCAAGAGAGAGTCATCTTCATCTTTGTATAGCCAATTTAGGATGTCCCTATCCTCAGCTTCTTCTTCAGTGGTATTGGCTCTAATAAATTTTCCATCAAACTTTGTGACTGGCACAAAATTTTGGGATGTAGAGGCTGTTGCAATCTTTTGTTTTGATAAGGTTGGCTAACCATGTGACCTTGGAGAAGTAGGTAAGGTAGAAAGAGATAGTGAATATTCACCAACTCCTTTGTCTTTAAAATTTAGCTTAGTGTCAAGATTCTTTGTCAATTCTTGCAGTTGTCCTTGTAGATTGGAAGAAGAAATAACAAGAGCCTCCCTATTGTGTGGCACAAAGGTATCTTGAGTTGCTCGAAGATTTGAACAAGTTTGGGTACTATTGTAATAAGCTTGTATAGTTATTTCCTGTCCATCATATGGAAACTTGATGCATTGATGATACGTTGATGGTACTGCTTGCATATCATGAATCCATGGACGACCCAAAAGTATGTTATAGGAAAGATCCCGATCTAGAACCTGACAAAATGTGTTCTTCACAACAGATCCCACTCTGATAGGCAGCAATATTAATCCTTTAGAAGCTCTTTCTTCATCATCATATGCCTTGATAGTTATTTTCCTTCATGGATCAATAGCATTTTCTGAAATTCCCAAAGCATTTATTAACTTTAAAGTACAAATATTCAAACCGGCTCCTCCATCTATTAAGACACATCTAATTCGATGTTTATGAATCATGACTTCAAGATAAAGTGATGAATTATGTGGATGTGTCATGGAGGCATCATCTTTGTCAGAAAATTAAAGACAAGTGGGGGAAGACAAATGTCCCACCATGGCTTGAAATTTGTTTACATCCAAATCAGTATCGACAGTTGTGTTTACGAGAGATTCTTCTAAAATATTCTTGTGTATAGGAGATATTTTGAGAAGTTCAAGGATGGAAATTTGAGCTGATGTTTTCTTCAATTGATCAACCAAATTATATTGACTTGGAGAAGGAATAGTTGTTTTAGATGAACTTCCTTTTAGAACAACCTTTGCTTGTCCTCTCATAGTCACATTAACCTGTTGATATTCTTGTTTTCCCTTGATTTTGATAACATTAACTCGTTGATCATCAACATAGATGTGGCGGATTATATTGTCTTCAACATTATGTACACTTTTGGCCTTGGTATCTGATGTTTCTCCCTTTTGATAGTTTGGTAAAGGATCCTTGAATGCTTGATGATCGTCATTGGTATGATGTCCTTCGATTGTAATAGTGCCATTGTCAATTAAATCTTGTACAAGATTTTTCAAAGCTTGACAATTATTCGTTCTATGACCTTTACATTGATGATAATTGCAATAATACGAGTCATTCCATGATGGTGGTTTGACTCATGGATCATAATCTCTTTGTGGTGGTAAGGTGATAACCTTATTATCAAGAAGCTCCTTGAGAGCAGACTCAAGAGATTGCCCCAAAGCGGTAAAATTCCGTCAATTTGAAAAAAATGGAGGTCTAGACGGATTTGATGTTTGGGTATTGCCAAGATTGTTATTGAAATTACCACGATTTTGATTGGTATTTTGATAAGTCATGCTCTCTTGCTTGGAGGTTTGTCCTTGTTGATTGTTGTTTCCTTGTTGATTTGTATTCCCTTGTTGATTGGTTCGTGGAGCACTTGATAAATTAAAGACAGATGGTCTTGTTCGTAGATTATTTGCATCCACTATGCCATCATTGACAACATTTTTATTTCTGTTCCAAAACCTTGTTTTATCATTGTTGTTTTGGTTTGACGTACTTGGATTATCAAGTTTTATCACTCCCCGTTTAACCAAGGCCCCTTCAATTGTGATTGCATTTTCAATCAATTTTTCAAAGTTGTGAGGACAATGAAGATTAAGCCTATAGCTTAATTCTGAATCTAGGCTATTAATGAAGATATTCATCTTTTCCTTTTCAGGAATAGGATGGGAATATCGTGAAAATAACCTTCTCCACCTTTACAAGAACGTAGTAAAGGATTCTCCTACTTTTTGTTTCACTTTACAAAGATCAAGCATTGTTATCTGATGTTGAATGTTGTAGGAGTATTGTGATATAAACTGATTTATTAACTCCTCAAAATTTTTGATAGGTGGAGTGATTTTTGAAAGCCACTCCATGGATTGTACACCTAGACTTCGTGGAAATAAGCACATTAAATAGGTATCATCATAGGCGAATTCTAGACTCATATTTCGGAAATCCCTCACATGGTCAATGGGATCAGTTTTTCCATTGTACCTATCATATTTAGGAATTTCGCAATGTTTTGGAAATGGGATCATTTGAAGACTCCTATCGAATGGATAAGGAGATATATCTTTCAAAACATACTTCTTTGTTGTACCCCCTTGCATTTCTTTTATTTGCCCTTGTAATTCTTTTATCTGTTGAGTAAGGGCACTAAAGTCAGTAGGAGGAGTTTTAGGATTCTGTTTAATCCCTTCTATGTTGAAATTGTGAGGTAACTTAGCTCCTTGATTAGCTAATGAAAGAAAGTATCGTTCTTTGTTTCATTCTAAAATCCTTTCCATAAGAGTATGGAATTGGGGATCTTGTTCTGCTTCTTGAAGCTTTTCTTCTGTTAATTCGTCAAGATTAAACGTTTCCTCTTCTTTTTCAGTATGGTCACCCATTTTGCTTGCAGTGGTTTCTCCCTCGTCTTTTTCCATTTGTTTTTGAGATCTCGTGAAGACAGGCATAGGTTTTGTTCCAAGTTCTACTTTGCTTTTGATCAAAAGAGTGAAATAGTGCAATTTATATGATATATATGAAAGTCAGGATAGAATGAAGATTCTATGACTTACATAAAATGTCTAATCTTTAGCTTGTGTTGTTCCCTAAGTGAAAGGATGAAAATCCTGTTGATGGGAATTTAAGCAAAAGATCAAGAAAAAGATGATTTTGCACTTTATGGCGTTTTGATCATAGCTTTGTAAAAAGATGGATTTTGTGATGGATGCCTAATGTAATCTAAGTTCTCTATTGCAAAATTTGATTTGGACGAGTTGAATATTCAATTGCAGGTTGGGGAATATAACTGAAACGAATGCGTTGGCTATGGTTATGCCTTTGAGAAAGGGCTCTTCTTTGAAAGTAAGCTTGTGAATACAAAGGTTCTATAGCATAATCATCTGAAAGACCTCTAACACAATCATGATACCTATGAAGAAAGGTTCTATATTTGAGTAAAACTTTTCGGCTTTGATACAAGAATTGTCGCTTCTTCAATAGTTTCTTGTGGTTGAGGGGTTTCTTTGGCTTTTTAATCCTTTTGAAAACAGATTTCTTTACAAACGTTGTGGATTTCCAATCTCGTAACATGGGAGTAATCAATGTGATAGTGAGTTTTGGATGATCTTATCTGAATTAGTGTATTGAAAACACATCAAACAAGTTGTAAAATAGTTGTCTTAAGTTCTATGCTAAACATCAAGTGTATAATCAAAAAGTTGTTCAAAAATTGTTTTAACGGGTTTTACACATGATAAGCACTTCAAACAGACTCACTCTTAATTCTCAAGTAGGTCATCATAATAATCAACAACCCACATCTTAAAACTGCGTCGACTCACACAGCCGTGTCACCCCCGAAAGGGCGCCCGTGTTTTTGTCTTTTCCAGGTGCGTACTCAGAGTGACGGAAATGGATACCGAATCCCCTGAGCAAACAATCCTTGGCAGTTATATGGTGAGTATCTTAGGGATAGATTCTTCCCTCCCCTGCACTGTGATTAATATGATGTTCGAAAACTGACAAGTTAGATACTACACTAAGTTATTAGTAAGGGTTTCCGTTCGGTGCGGCAAATGATAGACTCCCTCGAGAGACCTCCCTACTTTTAGAACAAAAGCTTTGGGGATAGTTATCAATGCACACCGTCGAATGAGATTTTCATCAACCATCCACATTTGATTAAAGTGGGTTGGAAAACTTGGCTTTAGTTGTTCCCACTTAGGTCGTTCCCGTAGGGTGAGTACTTTTTCCCACTACGGCAGGCCTTCTAAAAGGTGTTAATAAAACAAGAAATTACATAAAGGGAAATAGGTGAGTTTGGCATTTTGATCACCCAGTTAAGGGGAGAGCATAGGCCTATCACCAAAATCAAAGTAAACAAGAATTTATTTAAGCCCAAAAATAAAGATTTTCTATGCTAAGTGAAGATGTTGCTTCACACAAACACAAAATTCTTTTTAACCCAAAATGAAATGTAAAATGTTTATCCTAGGATTGCTTCATTTTAACTTAGGTGTCTAGCCTAGGATTGGTTCATTCTAATTTAGGTGTCTATCCTAGGATTGGTTCATTCCAATTTAACAATTATTAACTTTCTGTGGTTGCGTCGGATTTAGTTAAACTGTATTTCTATTACAACTTACAGCTTACTGGTTTTCTGAAATTTGTGCTATAACAGACATTAAGGGCGCTATAGAATTTATTATAGGCACTGCAGAAACTCTTAAATGCGCTGCAATAATATTCACGGGCACTGCAATAACAATCATATGTGCTGCAAGAACTTTGAAAAGCATTGTAAGAACTCTGAAAGGTGCTGCAAAAACTTTCACGGGCACTGCAAAAACTCTCAAATGCGCTGAACTGGGTATGAAGTTTCTGAAACATGTTTCCTACGCTAATCCGCTATTTTTGTTCGTAACCTGTCACAGAAACCTGCAAAAATATGTGAGAAATAGGGGCAAGAGCCCCACGGTGGGCGCCAAAAATGTGTATGTCAATATTTGTTAATCAAATTGAAATAAAACACACATTAACAGAACTTTAAACTAAAGAATTTAAAATGAAATTGAATAAAAGCAGAAATTTTCTTCAGAAGCGTTCCATCTTCCTCTATCTCCAGAGATTCGTTCAAAGCTGCTGCTCTCAGATTTGTGTAAGCTTAGCTTCTCCAAATGGCTATCTGCAGAATGAGTATGCAAAGGAAATTCTATCCTAGATGCTGGTGAAAGTAAAAATGCTGACGAATATGGACAGGGGCTGTGGATTATGCACAGGGGCTGTAAACGAAAGATGCCATGATTCTATGCTAGGATTCTATGCTATGATTCTATGAAACTTGAATATTGTGAATGCTAAAATCTTAATGCAAATTAACTATAATTTTCTTACTGAAAGCTCCTATATGATTTGGAGTACCCGGCAGTCATATTTATAGCTTTTCTCAGGAAAAATCCTGGCTGACAAGGATCAACGGCTGTGAGATTGTCTGGTAGAATTGAAAGGTGAGAGATGGAGAGGTTGAGAAGAAGATGGAAGAGGTTGAGAGTTTGGAGAGAAGGATGGATTCCTGTCTTCAACCCACGGGAGCAAGCCTGCACAGAAACAGAGAAAATTAATTTTTCTGTTTCGGCAGTTTGTTTCACGGGTGTTGAAGATAATCCCCAAATTAATTAAATAAATAAATTTATTTAATTTCATTTATTGAATTTTGATTTTTGATTTTAAAAACTATGGAAGATTTAATTAAATATTTTGGAATATTTAATTATGATATGACTTTAGAAGAATATGAAATATTTAGAAGAATTAATTAAATATTTTAAGATATTTAATTATGAATAGATATTTGAAGAATTTTGAAATGGTTTTAATCTTTATTTGAATAAAATATTCAAGCTAAGATTATTGATAATTAATATAAATAAATCATAATATTTATTTAATTAATTAAGAAATGAATAAGAAAAGATGATTAAATAAACTTATTTATTTAATCAAAATGAAAGAATGAACAATATAAATAAATTATTTAAATTTATTTATACGTATATGAAATTCGGAGATTTAATTAAATATTAAAAATATTTTATTAATTACCAGACAATATGATGTGACCATTTTTAGGTGTATACAGTATCAATCCTATGACACCAGCAATCGATCTCACTCATCCACGTCTATTGTAGCGCACCAGCATAGTAGTATGCATAAGGTATCCCCTCAGCCAACTGCGGTCTCTGAATGAGAGGTCGAAATATGGCTATGTGCTCCCAGGCCCAAATCATCATCAATGTGGTGCTGCATGAGATACTCTTTGCTCATCTATACACAACCTCGTGAAGCTGATGGTAGAATGTGCCTAATAAACATGGGCCCTAGGCATACACTGTCATGTCGCGTCTCATCCCAATCAAGACATCTCCCCAGCCAATAGGAAACCCATGCCCGTGACGGTCAGGAATCAAAATACCACCAATGACTGTCACTAGGAAAGCATCAAAATGAGCATAGTGCTCCGCCATGAACTCCCATCTGATCTCATATCCCTAGATGCCCAGTCCTGCACCCTCATCTCGGTAATATGCCCAGAAGGTCTGCTCACCATGGTGAGGGTCGTAGACGATCTGCTCCCCTCGAATCGGCACTTGTAGGATGCAGTAGACATCCTCTAGAGTAATGGTCACCTCACCTATCGGCAGGTGGAAGGAATAGGTCTCAGAATGCCAACGCTTGCATAACGCAGTCAATAGTCCCCTATTTTCCCGAATGGTGGGCATATATGCGACATAGAACAAACCCAGTGACATCAGTCGTCGCCGCTCTCGTGGGCTCAGTTGATCAGCAAACTGAAATGTTGTCGGTCTGCTCTTGCGCGTATAAATTGGGGCAAGCTATCTCTGCACAAGGTCAAATAATGCGTCAGTTCTTTCTAGACAACGGTCAATATCATCTAAAGCATTTCAAATTCAAAGAGCATCAAAATCAGCCCTAATCAAAGTAAACATCAAATGCGTCGCATTACTCCAATTGCGTCGCAAAACATCAAATGCATCATTTCGTACTGCAAATGCGTTGTAACATGACAATTGCGTCATTTGGATGCTCAAATGCGTCGCATTAGAGAAATTGCGTCATGATATCTGACGATTGTGTCATTCAAATCAAATGTCTCTTAAACATTTGATTGCATCGCAAAATGGTGATTGTGGTGTTTTAAATGGTGATTGCGACTCACAAAGGCGAATGCGTTGCGATTTTTGGAAAATGTGTCGCAAACCATCAGCCTAGCCTAAACTATACTTGCGCTTGCATCACGATGCATCAATTGCGTTGAACACGAAAGCAATTGTGGCTTACACGAATGCATATGCGTCACAGCGCATTCATTGTTCCCCCTAGAAACCTAATTTTGACACGCAAAATGAAAAAATTACAAAGGAGGATAGGGGTACATACTGCTAGCTCTGAGCCCTCTAGCCGCTTGAAATTCCACACGATTGCCACGATGCTCTGTCACTGGAATCACCATTCTCGCTGCTGTCCTTTTTGCTCTGAGCTCTCGAAATTCACAAAGTAAATAGTAAGAATGAATTGACTTTTACCCCTTTGTCAACCTATTTATAAAGTCAAAATGGCATTTGTTAACTAGGTTATTACTGGAGGCTCATTTGACCAACTTTGACCACCCCGTTGGCTACCTTAAACATGTTAGAATCTAAAACCGACTGCACCATTGTTTTTCTAGTCATCAAATTGACTTATTGGGACCCTTTACAAATTTTTCTGCCGCCGACCCAAAATTTGAAAAATTTCTCGAGGGGGCATTGATACCCTATACCTTCACTGGGGCATGGCTTTGACTTATTTTCTTTGTCACAATGCGACAAGCAACATTATGACAAAGAGGGGCAAAATGTAGACACCTAAAAATGACCTAGGCCTGCAAGCTTCATTTTTACCACTTTCGTCCTAGCATAATTATGACATTTAATTATGTCTTTGGTCCACATTCGACTATTGATTAAATAATTCATAATTATTTAATTAATTCATGTCCTTTATTCTTCATGATTATTAAATAAATAAATCTTATTTATTTATTAAATACATCATTAATTATCTAAGTCTTCCCCTAATTAAATAAATTTATGAATTTATTTAATTACCCTTCTTCAGTCATTCGTCCTGATTATTAAATAAATAAGTTTTATTTATTTATTTAATATGTCACTAATTGTCATAATTAAATGAATTGATTAATTTATTTAATTAATTAATCTTATCTACTAAATTAAATAATTATCTCTAATTATTTAATTATCAAAATTAATTTAAAATAAATGAAATTATTTAAAATGTCATCACATTCTTAACTAACAGTCCATTTTGGTAAATAATCTAAAATTGATTATTTATTATTTCACAAAATCCATATTTTGAATTAATTTAATTCAAAATGGTAACTTTCCTCCAAAAATCAAGTAATCGAGCAGATTCTTGATTTTTCCAAATCTAATCTTCAGTTCAATCTTTATCTTCTTCATTTTCAAAAATCTTTATTTTTGAATTAATTTCCTCGTTTATTCTCCACCGCCGATTTGATCTTCTTAGATGGCATCTCGACCGCTCGATTAATGACTTCTCCCTAACCCTGATTAGGGATTATCAGATTTAATCTAGGCCTCTGATTTTAGGTCTCCGTTAGAAGTCAATCTCATCCATCCATTCAAAATGGCATTTTCTATAAAATGCCATTTTCCTCTCGTTTTTCGATTACACAGAGACATTACATGTTCATGAATTATATTATTATTCTGACATATTTAGGTATAGGCATTTCACTCATATTGTCATAGGCATTAGGTATTTACTTTGATCAAATCCTTCAAAGCTTGGTGTAGGACTTAGACTTGTATTTCTAGATTGCTCACACGTCGAATTTGAGGGCAACACATCAGCCAACAAGCTAGAAGGTGTTACAAAAATGAATCATGGAGGTCTCAATGATTAATAGGTATAATCATTCTTTATTTTAGCTTTCATTGTATTTTGTAATCTCTTTGGGTTTATTGTCTTCATTTATTTGCTAACCTTAATCAAACCGTAGAAATAACCCTTAGTTACACATGTATTTGCAAGGAGGAAGAGCATTGTAAATAAGAAGTTAACAATTGCCACACCTACCCAATTAGGGTCAAGGGAATCTTCTCCTTAGCCATAACTTCCACCACTTTCACCTCCACATTTATCTATTCCAAAAATCATTTAGTTGGATTCCCCTCCCATAGGAACATCTCCTCCAAAAGGGCCACCAAAAAAAAGAAAAAGGTTGAGTTGAGTGGCCTGGTGGATTATTCTACTGATGAATTTGATGAAGAAATTTTGGTCACTGAAGATGAGATGAGGCAAGGTATGTCATCTCCTCCAAGAGAAAAAATTCCACAAATCTTTAGCCTTAGATTAAGCAAAGAAGATTTAAGTGGGGTAAACAATTTTAATGATGTCAGAGTAGAGGCTTCTGAGAAGTTCATGAATGATGATGCTTTTGTGAAAACACAAGATTTTCAAGAATAAGTTTGGAGAGCCATGAAAGATGAATTTGTTGAAAGCATAGACATGAAGAGGATTGCTAATATAGAGTTTCCAAGAGAGGTAATAGAGGCTAAAGTCCATGAAGAAATTAAGGATAAATACTAAGATATCAAAATAGCTGAGGGAAGAGAATTGGTTAGGAAGAGTGGTGTGTTATTATTGTTAGAATAGGTTCTTGCCTAAGCTATTGATTTGACATAGTAAGGAGGAATGATGCTCCCAATTTTACTACTAAGGAAGAGGTGACATTAGCACTGAAAGGATCAACATTTAGTGCCCAATGGTACACATTAGCTATTTGGGATTTAGCCCCAAATAATAAGAAGCCAAAGGTTGTAGAACTAGCTATAGTTTTAAGAGGAGGATTGATAATAAAAAGAGTATCTGATACATTTGCAGTAGAGGTGGCTACCTTGTCTATGAATGTTCCTTAATTCAAAAAGGCCATAGTAGAATCCTAAGAAAGGAAAAGGAAAAAATTAGAACAAATATAATGACATGGTAGCTAAGTATAATAAAGAACAACAAAAAAATTGAATTGTAGTTGGAAATTGCATTTTCGAAGGAAAAAGTTTCAAGCAATGTACCCACAAGGTCCTTCACAAGAAAGAATTATTCCTCCTCTATCTCCATAAGAGCAAGTACCATCTTCTCCTACTCATTCACCTCTTCCAGTTCCAATGGAGGTTGTACCTTCTAGTCTTGATGATGTGCCCATTGCATAATTACTTCTAAGTACATCAGTTGCACCTCCTACAAAGGAAATCACAAAGGAAGAACTAGTGGAGAAACTTAAGACTTATGAAGAGATGTTCCAACATTTTTACAAGTCAATTTATTTGAGCAACATGAATATTGTAATTGTTGTATTGGAATATTTGAAAAAAATTATTGAGAGGAAATTGAATGTTATTCATTCCAATTATTCTTCTATGTTCGATGCAATAAGGAGTTTTGACAGGGATGAAGAAGTTTCCATCCCATTGATGGAAAAGTGGATCCCTAGATTTCAAGAACTAGGAGATATGACTATTGGATCAAAGAATGATGCCAATTGGTCACCCAACATTGTCCTGACCCTTAAACTTGTAAATGGAATTAAGGAATATCATGGGTTAATTGAACCATTTGAAAAGAAAATAAGGGAGATGGTGCAAAAGTTTGATTAGTGGAGTTTTAGTCTACTCCCTTATATCTTGAATTAGGTTGGTGAAGTTAAACCTCTACAACAATAGAAGGATTAGGAAAGTAATGTGATAGCAACCCAAGCAACATTGATTTGTGATGGGGTTGATGTTGAGATGTTGAAGAACAATATGGATAGGCTTTCTCACATAGGAATCTTCCTTGAAGAATTTAATAGAGGACAACTAGGTAGTAATAAACTACTACCCATACAAAATAAAATAAAACAAGGTTATTGCATTTAATTTTCCTTTTGAGGAAGACTTTGAGCTTTGGAAGGCCAAGTATGTTGACATGTTGGACTTGTAGGTTGTATTCCAGTTGTATGGTGATAATGCACTTTGATTTTATGTCTTTAGTAAAGTAATGGATTGTAGTAAGGGAATTTGCAACATGAGGAATACAATACATTGCCTAGAAATAGTACGGATTAGGCCTTTGATATTTCAATGTTCAAATTTTATATATTCCTGAAATTGAAAGTTGATGACATGGGTTGTTGATGTGGAAATGTTTTAGTATATTCTTTTCTCCTCATTTTCATGCTTTTCATCTTCAAATTTTGGAAGCATGTGGAAAAGGTGTTCTACTCATGGAAAGAACCTCTTCATCGACTAAAGAGCCTTTTGGAAGGTAGGAGATATCTTCATTAGAAAATGGGAAATAATTTTTGTCTCATATAGACATCTCCCTCAGGTTTTATCAAATATAAAAATCTTTTGAATGTAATTGTAAATGTCAAATAAAAAAGTGGCATGTACATTGGCTTGAGGCTTGTTTTGCTCCCTTGTTTTTATAAAAGGTAATTTAGGTCCAATTGTATGGCTTGTTGATTGATTTAGAGAGAAAATTTTGTAAAGGGTGAATACAAATAATAGAATAGAGTCTGCATTTAGGTTAAGAGTCTTTTGTTTCTATAAACACTTTTGATAACAATAATAGAATTGAATATAAAGAATGGCACATCTTTGAAGCCATTTATCTCCTAGTGTATTCATCATTTGAGTTATTAAGGGAATAATCAATGGTCGTTTCAGTGATTTTCTTTGTGTTTTGATGAATGTGTGGTTTTTTATTTGTCCTAATTCAAAGAATTGGTTAAATTGCTTGGATGAAATCATAGATTTAAGTGGTTTGAGTATCAGGATAAGATGATTTTTGGTTTTGAGTAACTAAGTACAATGTTGTAATGTAGCATTATAGAAGCTTTTTAATGTTAAGTGTTAAGCTATTATTGAATTTAATTTTCATTTTATTAGACTATGTACCCTAGATTTAGGCACTATCCTAAGATTTGTGTTTGTGTTGCAACATTCTTGATCATTCACAAACAATACATTTAAATCATAAAACTCTTTAAATTATTGTTGAAATGTATGTCAAGTTAGGATCTATCATGCTCTATTGCTTTTGAAACAATTGATATGTAAGAGATTTTCTAGATCTTTGCATTTACATACTGTCAAGTAATTACAAGTAGAGCTTATCCATTATTTATAGTAAACAAGGTTAATTGGAATAGAGGATATTAAGGTACATTATATAGGATCACCCTCCTAGGTTTTGCAAATCCCAAAGTGCAGGATGAAAGCATTTGTAAGATTTCACTCATTCGTTGGCCAATCCCTCCAATTAGTTAACCTTTGGAAGATGGAAATTCCATAGGCCATATTGTGAGATCAGCTTGGTTAATTAAAATAACCAACAAATTAGCAAATCTAATGGGGAATAAGCTTAGGCAAAGTCTCTAATCTTGGATCAAAAGTGAAGAGTCATATTATTTGCAAATATGTGTTTATCCATGAGAAATTTTATTGAATTGTCCCACCATTTGTCAAAATAAAAATGGTCTATCAAAGCTCCAAGTAATTTGTGCCTTCTTTTGTCAAGTTCCTTTGAATTGTAAAAGTTCTCTCTCAAAAGTATTTGTATATGTAAATCCTTAAACAATAGTTCAAGATTCATAAATTTTTTCATAATTCCCATACATTTTGGGTGGCAACTCTGAGTCTCTGTGCTAGTGCAATAACATTCATTACAAGAATGTGAGAGGAGAAAAAGGAGAAGTTACAAAGAATAAAATGAGAGGAACCAAAAGCAACATGAAGAAGCGTCCTAAAAGGAAGATTGAAGAGGAGCTACCTCGTAAATCCAAGACATCATGGAAGGAAAAATATGCACAAAAAATTCCACTAATCCTCCAATACCTAAAGGTTCTAATTCTAATGAATTTGTTCAAGATAAGGAAGTACATAAGTATGGTATGCCTTTTGATAATGAAGAAACCCTTGCTACAAATTTTCTTGCTAGTAACCAACATACCCCTAATTCTAAAGTTTCAAAAGAACCTGTACGTTGGTGGAATTTATAGGACAAAAAATTAAATCCAAATTGGGATACCATAAGGGATAATCTTGGAAATACCTCAGTCTTCAATGAGAAAAGCTTCAATCCCAGAGGGAGATCTAGTAGTAGGACTCCTAACCATTCTACACAAAAGGAACTAGTGAATCTCACAAACTATACGACTAAGAAATATGAATTTGAAGTCACTCTTGAGGATCTTGAGGAGGTGATGAATGATATTACATAGCTTCAAGAGGAGGCATCAAAAATTTATGAATTGAAAAAGAAACAAGGAAAGGAAAGAGATCAAAAGATAAGGGTTTCTATGATCCAAAGAGATCAACTGAGGAGAAGAGTAGAATCTTTGAGAGAAATGGTGGATGAGGAACAACCCCTTGAAGATTTCTCTGAACCAGTTGTTAGAGAAGTTGTATATCACCAGAAGGTAAATGTTCATGTTGGAAAAGCTTCTACCAACACATATACCAGTTCCATTGTAACAATCAAGGTCTCAGATCCTTCTACTACCACACAAAAGTTAAAGCCAATAGATATAGGGGAAAAACCGATAGGCCAACCCAAGCAAGTTATTCCAAATGAAAACATAGGTATTTCTATCACGAATACTTCTACCACAAGTACTCATAATAGTTCCATCCCTTCAAATGTACCCCTTGATCTTAAATTTTTTGAGATTACAATTGCGTAATGGGAATTTACAAAAGGAACTAGACAAGATGCAAATTCAGGCTACAAATGCTAAGATGGAAAGGAAGATTTATTTTCTTAAATATTCAATTCTTGATCTGCATGCATCTACATCTCACAAAACTTCCCATTCGGTAGCTTAAACTACTATCATGAATACAACTTCTACATCTGGTCATTCCATCTCTACATCCCAACCTCAAAATTATCAATTTGGTGGGAACATCCCTCATAGAGGAGGTGGT
The DNA here is from genome assembly GCA_007258455.2 of Sequoia sempervirens. Taxonomy (NCBI): domain Eukaryota; kingdom Viridiplantae; phylum Streptophyta; class Pinopsida; order Cupressales; family Cupressaceae; genus Sequoia; species Sequoia sempervirens. Next base: position 1,223,787,792 of record VDFB02271358.1, on the reverse strand, counting down.
GGAAATAGAAACAATCAATTTGGAAATAAAAATTTTGGTGGAAGTGGAAGTGGAGGTAATAATGGAAATGGAGGGGGGGATGGAGCAAATAATACCCAATCTAGTAGCCAAGTTGGTGGTGACCCTCATAATGATTAGAATGAATAGTTTACCAGAAGACCTATGTAGTTGACTAGATATAGGAAATTGTGCTTTGATGGGATTTATGGTTACCCAAACCCTATCCCTAATGATATTAGGACTTTGTTGGTTAGATTTTCTAATAACAATGCCATTAGTGGAGAGGACCACTTGAAATCATTTGATAATATGATGGATGATTTTGAGGTTAATGTTGAGGATGTGATGATGAAGTTATTCATGCAATCACTCACTGAGGATGTTAGGGAATGGTACAGAAGTTTTCCTATAGGAAGCATTGGATCATGGGAGGAATTTAAAAGGTCTTTTACTGAGCAGTATGGTGATAAGACTGATCCAATATTTATACTAAATAAATTCTACAACATCTCCAAGGGCTCTAATGAAATGGTTTCTAATTTTAATGTCAAATTTCAAAAGGAAATGAATAGGTTGCCTCATAATTTAAGACCAAATGATGATACTTGATTGATCACCTATTGTAATGCCTCTGATGCTAAAATGATCTATCACATGAGAGATAAGAACCCTAACAATTTGAGGGATGCCTTCAAGACTATAGTAAATATTGAAAGCAATAGAAAATCATTTGGCAAGGTAGGGAGAAGGGATGATGTAAAAATATTAAAAAATCCTAAGCATGATAAAGGATTTGCAGACAAGGGATCTTCTGTTGAGGAAAAATTGGAAAAAGTTTTTGAATTATATGAAGGATGTCAATAATAGACTAGATAAACATGAAAAGGGACTTGGAAATGAGAAGCCTCATTTTCAGGAAAATGAATAGCCCCCAAGACTCCAAGATTATCCTTACAAAGACAATTGGAAAAATGGAAAGCCAATACACAATAATCTGAAAAATACACAAGATTAGGTTACACCTGATCACCTATAGAAAATTTTTGCTAACTTTGTTGATGAAACTCCTTGGTGTATGGTTTTCCAATTGCCTCACTCTTCTCACCAATGCACAATTGCAAAATTGGTGGAAGTTGAACAAGATACACTAGAAGGTTATGACCCTTCTCATGAAAATGATGTAGAAGTTAATGTAATTATGATCATGTCTAATTTTGCTAATGGTGAATGCTCATCTGAAGAGGAGTCTCATGAACTTGATGTGGACAATCAAAGGCATAGAGTTGATGCATACCACCAACAAGTTCTCTCTGGTGAAGGTAATGAAAGTGATCATGATGTGTGTACATTAGAGATAGTTGAGGATGATGTATCTTTGAGAAGACCCTCAAATGAGGAGATAAAATTTGATAGTAGCTTTGTTCGCACATGCAAGAAGCTCTTACCACTTGAGAAATAGAGTTGTAGGTGGAGATCAAGGTAAGGTTGGAAACATATTCATCAAGGAACATAATGCAAATGGAAAAGGATCAAAGGTTGAGAAAAAGGTGGATGAGGCTAAGGCTGAGGATGGTAAAGTAGGAAAGATTTGGGAAAAGAAGACTGAAAATATAAAGGTAGATGGAGCAGTTATATCTCTTGTTGTGAAGGAAAAGAAACAGAAGTAGAATTCTAAACTTGAGAAGAAGGAAGTTAAGACTAAAGTTGAGGTAAAAGGAAAACAATAGAAGGACATCAATACTGAGCAAGGTATGGTCCTTATGATTTACCTAAATACGATTCTATTGACATGTTTCAATTACTTTCACAAGTCAAGGTCATAGTCCCTTTGCTTGAGATGATGAGGATTGAGGAGCACAAACAAAAGGCAGTGGCCATTATTAATGGTGCTACTTCAGCCTGTAATGAGACAATGGTATCTACTCTACCCAAAGTAAGTGGAAAATAATTGAAAGAGAAGGAAATTGAGGGAGTAATTACTGGAATTCATCAAGCCTACATGGGAACCATGATCAAAGCCTATCTTGGTAACATAGACCCATTTTTATAACTTTAATTTTTGATGGAAAGCTCCTAAAAAATTGCATGATAGACTCAGGAGCCTCTTCCAACATAATGTCAGTTGGGGTCATGAAAGAGATGGGATTGAAGATAGATAGTGCTTATGGCAAGTGTTATGCTATGGATTCTAGGGAAGTTCCTATAATTGGAGTAATCAAAGAACTCCCATATAAGTTAGTTGTATTACCAGATGAGTTTAAGATGAATGTGATAGTGGTGGACATTCCACCCAGCTAGGGGATGTTTCTGTCAAGAAGATGGAGTGCTTCCATGGGGGGAAACATGTAGTGTGATATGTCTTATGCTACATTCCCTATTGATGGTAAAGACATCAAACTGGTTAGGGAATCAAGAGTCCCACACATGATCGAGTTTTCTCCTGAAGATGATAGAATTTACTTTGTAAAAACTAGCATAAATGATTTCAGGATAGAGGAATTTATCATAGAAAGGTGATCGACAACCTGCACTCCTTGAAAGGGAGATAATGAAATTATCAGACAATGATGATCTATGGACCATGCATTTTGATGGTGCATGTTCCAAGGAAGGATCTGGTGTAGGGATAATACTTGTTTCTCCTAGTGGTAGAACATTTAAGTTCTCATTTACTTTGTCATTTGTTTGTATAAACAATGTGGTAGAATATGAATATCTATTGCTAGGGTTAAGATTGGCAGATAAACATGAGATAAAAAGTTAAAAGTGATTGGTGATTCTGAGTTGATCATATCCCAAGTTAGGTCTAGATTTACATCAAAGAATAAGAGATTGAAGTAGTATAGGAATGCCATTTGGGATTCCATAGAACAATTTGATTCTTTTGGAATTGATTGGTTGGAGAGAGGCTAGAACTGAGTGGTAGAATTGCTTGCAAAGACTGCACTCTAGCTTGATGATATAACCTTTGTTGGTATCTCCAAACTGGAGGTATAGACAAGGCCTTGAATCTCTAACAACATACAAAACTATCAAGTCTTTGATGATAATGAAGAAATTTTGAGGTTTTCTAAATGTGTAGACTAGTATGAAGGTCAAGAGATTGATTTTGGAGCTTTTGTTGAGATAGTGGATGTGAAGGATATAGTTTTTGGAAATTAAGCTATTCAACTCAAGAAAAACAAGATACCTAAAGTTCTTATGGCTTTAGAAAGGGTATTTGATGGCCCTAACAAGAGAAACACTAAAAAATCTTCCACACATCTAGAAGAACTAGAGGAGGCAAACTTAGGGACTAAGAGTGATCCTAAGAAAGTCTATGTGGGCAAGAAAATGAAGCCCAATATCATTGTATTCAATTGGAGAAAATTTTCATTGGGGCTATGGAGTATGGAATCTCACTTAATCCAAAGAAGTGTGCCTTTGGAGTCACTTAAGGAAAATTGTTGGGACACATTGTGTCAAAAGAGGGAGTGAGAATTGACCCTAGAATGGTAGCTGCCATTAATAGAATCCCATAGTCAAAGAATGTAAAGGGAATTCAATCATTCTTTGGGAAAATAAACTTTCTAAGAAGGTTTGTCACAAACTTCGCAGAAATTACCCACTCCATATCAAAATTGTTGAAAAAGGGTGAGAAAGTGGAGTGGAATGAAGAGCCAAGTAAGGCCTTTCAAAATATTAAGCAAGAAATCAAGGAGGCCCCAATCCTAAGGACTCTTGATTTTCCAATGCACTGTACATCTTCTCCTTTGCATCTTTTCATAGCATTTCTATAGTTTTATTGCAAAATAATCAAGAAGTTTTTGAGAAACCAATTTGGTGCAGGAACACCTTGACACAATTTTACCTCCTAGTGGAAAGTTTGAGAAATTGGTTCAATTTGATGTTTCAATTTGTAATAAGGGTCATTTAAGTAATTTCTAATGTATTAAAGTCCTATCAATGTGAAAAATGCAAAATTGTCAACAAATAATGTCAAAATTGCACAACAATGTAAAAGGTGCATAAAACAAGAATTAGGGAGTTAATAGGTCATTATAGTCTAATCAATAATAGGAAGTTGAAAAAAAGTTGTAAAATGATTCTATATGGTGTAAATTCCTTTAAAAATTCCTTTGAACTCCTTTTGTACTCGTTGGTGATTGAATCTTTGAAGGAAATAATGAAAAACTCTTTTTTTTTGCACATTTTCCATAAAATACACTGTTTTCAGGCTTGTGTACGACCTGTACGGACTTAAAAACATGCAAGAATGTTCTTGAAAGTTTTTATTTTCAATCACCTTCCCATTTAATCTTGTTTCATGCATTTTAGTTGAGATTTGTGGAAGATATGTTCATTTTTCTCAAAACTGTCTAAAACCCTTGTTAGGGTAAATTGTGAGAGGAAAAATTGAGTTTCTCCTTATTTACTTGGTGGAATTTCTTGATTTTTTATGGGATCATTCTTAGATGCATATAATTTCATGATATAATGGTTTTGGATAAAAAATACAAGGTTTAGGTGTGGAAAATTAAAGCCAAAGGCTACTACAGTCTGGAAAATACAGAATTTTCTGTAACAGTCATATTTTAGCAGGTTGTACGTGCAGGTACGGCCTTGAAATGAACTGAACCTTATATTTTTGGATACAAGAACAATTTATCTTTCTTTTGGCATTGGTTTGAGATCATTTCATCAAATATCAAGGAAGATATGCTCATTTTCATAGAAACAGTCAAGTTCTGATTTTAACAGAGCAGCAAGCTCTCAAAAATGCATAACTCCATTTATGTTGATTGGAATACCCAAAAAATTGGTTTGTAAGTCTATAATATTGTGTTATTCAAGATTATTTATGTTTTAGTTTCAAGTGTTGAATATTTGGGCTCATTAGGAGATGCCCTAGGTGGGTTACTTTGTGTGTTCTAGCCTTGTTGACGAGCTAGTCGTGAGGTTTGCATAGTTTGATGAAAATGTGAATGGGCAGACCTTGTAATTGGTTGTTTTTGGTTGAGTTGAGATTACTAAAGTGTTTTGAAGGTTATTTTGAGATTTTTAACTCTTACTTACACTTTTGAGTATTTGAATTGAGTAATTGTAAAAGGGAAAGATGAACTAATGATGAAGAGTCAAACAAAGATGTTTTGAGTTTTGACAAAATAGATTGTGAAAGTTGGTTTTCTTCTCCTTTGCTCTGCATCACAATTGCATTATTTAGTAAGTCACTTAAATTTGTTGAGCTGAAGTATGACCTAATTAAAAATCAAGTCTATGCATTGGTCAAGGCTATCAAGAATTTCAAAACCTATCTTGTGGGAGCTACGATTATTACATATGTTTCTAGTGTTGTTGTTAAGGACATATTCACCTAGCAAGAAGTCCTAGGTAGGAGATGTAGGTGGATAAATAGGATACAAGATTTTAACATTGATATTCAGATTACCAATTTGGTAAGGGTTTAGGGTTTATCCAAGCCGATTGCTAGAACAAACCTATATTCTAACAAATAAGTCAAACAGATTGCTTTGATGTGTCACCTATTTGTGATATGCAAGATTGTGACTAGTACAAATATATTGTCCACTACTTACAAATGATGCAATTCCCTAAGGAATTTATAGACAATGATAAAAGAACTCTCAAATTATAGGAAATCAAATATGTTATCATAAATGGTGAATTATGGTGGAGGAATTTGGATAGTGTTCTGCTAAAATGTCTTGATAATGCAAAAGCTTTGGAGCTTTTAACTGAAATGCATAGTGGAGTGTGTGGAGGACACTACATGGAAAATACCACTGCCCACAAAGTACTAAGATCAAGTTTTTGGTGGAAAATAGTATTCAAGGATGCTCACAAGCTAGTGAGAGCATGTGATGCATGTCAGAGATTCTTTGTGAAGCTCAAATTCCCAAGGAACTTACCACTTAGACTTGTTGTCCAAGCACCTTTTCACTAGTGGGGTATTGATTTTATAGGAGAAATTTTAGATAAGTACAGTGGAGGAAATTATTGGATCCTTGTTGCCAAAAATTATTCTACCAAATGGGTGGAGGAGATCCCCATAAAAAGAGCCACAAGAAAGGTGGCCATTGATTTCTTAATGGACAATATATTAACTAGGTTTGGGTTGCTCGAGAAATTTTTTCTAGACAATTCCATATGCTTCAAGTTTGAAGAATTTACAAGTTTCTACTCTAAACATGGGATTCTGGCATCCCACTCTTCACCATATCACCCATAGAGAAATGGTCAATATTAATCAAGCAATAAAAGCTTGATGAAGATCATTAAGAGAATCATTGAGAAGAATAAGAGAGTTTGGGACTCAAAGATAAAGTTGGCTTTGTGGGAAGATAGGGTAATAGTCAAGAAGGCAATATGATATGCTCCATTTTATTTAATTTATGGCATTGCAGCAAGGTTACCCCAAAATAATTTCATGAAGATGTACAAATTTTTCCAAGAATACAATGAAGACATGTGTGATGATATGCAACATGGAATTGACACTTTGATGGAGGTGGATGAGATGAGGAGAGATGCTTAAAAGAAAAATGCTAAGTTGTAGTTATAGGTCAAGAACCTGTATGACAAAACAACAACTCCAAGAAATTTTGAAGTAGGAAACATTGTATTAATGTGGAATGCCAGATCTGAGGACAAGGGGAAGCATGGGAAATTTTATGCTCTATGGTTAGGCACCTATCTTGTTAGCAACACCCATGGTGAAGATTCCTACTTTCTACAAAATCTAACTAGTGAACTTCTTGAACTACCAGTACATGGACAGTTCTTAAAGCCATACTTCTCTTAAGGTATGTTATTTTCCATATACATTGTACTTCATGTAATTTTCCTATATAGGTTTGGTTTGGGTTTGAGTTTGGTCTGGTCTTACTACCTTGTCCAAGTAGTTTGCTAGTTTTGCGTTCTCTATATTGGTCTGCTTAACCATGAGATTTCTAGATATCACTCTATTTTTGAAGAATGAATGTCCCCAACTAGAGCAACTAGTGGAACCCCTAAAATTTTTTGTGTTCCACTGGGATTTAAATCCATATCTTGCTAGTTATTTGGTTTTGAGTCATTTCCCTTTGGGCCAAGGTTTTTTTTTGCTTGTGTTCTAGGGTTCTTCCTATGTCCTAAACCCTTCAAAAACCCTAAGTATACATTAAGTCCTTTGGCTTACATTATAATTATTGAGTGACTTGTTATATCTTGTTCTCAGTTTTTTAAGTCACAACTCGAGTCATCAAACTCATCCATTTACTAGCCCCTAATGCCTATCCCAACCGATCGCTACCCATTTAAAATGTTTAAATAATAGTCATGCAGGTTTGAAAATGATTGAAATAATGCATGGCATTTCCTAAGTTTTGATTCATAAAATTCCTAAGTCATTTATCTTATTTTACCTAGTTAGTGACCCCATTTTAAGTTGTTGCTTGATGCACGTGCGTTAAAAATTCTTAAGGCATGGTTGATGGGTCCCACTACTTCATTCTTATTGGTCGCCTGCTAGCTCATTGCATTAAAATAATCTTTTAAAAATCTCAGTAGGGTAGTCAATGGGGTGACATCTACCCTTCCTCTTGGCGGGACCTACCAGTTTCCAAAAGTGACAATGGTTAAAGGTAAGGAGATTAATGTTTCAGATTTAATTTTGTGAATGAATCTTGGTCATTCCCCACTAGCTTGTGGGGTCCTATAGGCTAATATCTTTTCTCAAAGGGTTGGTAGGCAAGAACTACATGGAATTATTTGTATCTTGCAAAAGACTTCAGAAGGTGTAAAAATATTTGGTTAAATATTGCCAATGACTATGGTAACATTAAAGAGTGGGCTACTAAATAGATTAATGCGTACATGGGTAAAATTTTGGTGAGATGTTTTAATATTGGTTGTCCATCATAAAAGAATGTTAGCAACTTGGGAATGAGCCTAAAGATTAAAAGGTGCACATTTTGAGATGTATTGAATGAATTTGGGCCATTGCCCACTGGCCCACAACTGTCGATCAACATCTTGTAGATCTTAGAGGGCTATTGGGTGAGTGACACGTGGATTTTCTTATGGCTTGTGGTGGGTGGTGGAGCCTGTTTGATGACAGCAGGATATCCACATGGTATTTATTGATAGGCTCAATGCAAAGTCAACATGAGTCAAACATTTCAAAGCAAAATTGACTTCATTTGAGGTGCTCATCAATCTAGATCATGATTAGATTAACGACCATAATTTAAAGTTGCCAAATTCGTATCATGGAGCCATTCTAGCTCATGTGTGTGAGCAATAATGGAAAAGTTGATGTTTTTCTACCAAATTGAAGGTTTTCTTCACCATAAAATCTAGTTTTAAAGCTAATTTTCAATCACAAAGGCATTCTAAATTATTCAAAAGTTGTTGCAATGTGATTTGAGCTCTAGGTGTTTGCAAACTAGGATTTTTCTATGTCATCAAACCAGTAAGTGCAAACTATGTTAGTGTAATTAATTAATTATTACACTTGCATAAGTTTACTTAGGTAATATTTTAATTCCTAAGTTAATAGTTGTCATCCTTATCTTGTTGAGATATCTTGTTTCTCAAGATAAGATTAGGGTTATGCATACATTTCTTTTATAAAGAAAATCATCTCATGTAATTATGATTTCTTGAATAATAATATTTTGCACATCTTTTTGTAATATCTTTTCTTTTTATGATTTTATCTTCCGTGGAAGGTTTTTTGGTTTTGCATGTCTTATCTTGGTTTCTAACATGGTATTAGAGCCTCAATTTGTAGCCCCTTCTCAGCTTTTTTGGAGAAATACATTGCAGAGCACATTCGGGGTTCCTCAAGGGTTTCATTCCTTGAGCATATTCCTGCAGCATCTTGGATCAAATCGAGGTTTTCCATTGGATTCAGAGTGCTGGAAAAAGTCAGGATTGACTTTTATTTCACTGATTTTGGTCATCGTTGAAGAAATCTATGAGGGTTTCAAGCTCGATGGATTTTTTGAGAGATCTGGGGGTCGCCTAATTTTCTAGGCATTTTAGGCCAAAACGGACCTTGCCATTGAGTCCACAACACCCAAAAACCCCTATTTTCATATAAAATTTGTCCATTTTGGACACAGTCATTTGGAGAGGCAAAAATTTTTTGCCCTAAGGCCATATGACCCTAGGGCATGCTTCACGAGGCTCAAAAATTGAGAAAAAATCAAAAATAAAAATCAAAAATTTGGTTGAAAACCTGCTCGGCTAGTTCATTTGGCCCCGCCACAACCCCACCACTCAGTGGCCACCAATGCTCCTCCATTCTGCCACTGCCACTAGCGGCTTCAGTCAGAATGCCATCGACTGGAGTTTAGCCCCCGTAGGCCTTACCTGCACAGGTCGCGGTCCTTTGGAGGATCGAGAGCTGAGATCCAGCCCCCTGCCGGTCTGAGCCCCCAGCCCTAGTCATATCGATAACCAAGGGCTCCATCGTAGGCTCCTTACTATCAGCCCCCTGGTCTGTCCAGGCGACCACGGGCTTTATTTTTTAGCCCCTGAGGGCTATAGAAGGGCTTATTGGGCCTCTACGGAGCAATTTCATGGAATTGGGCATAACTTTTGCATACGGTGTCATTTTTTCAAAAATAAGATATCGTCGAAAAGCTGGTTCTGAGTTCTATGCAATGGTGCATGTGTTATTTTTTTGTTTTTCCTTTTTGATTCTTTTTTCGGCCTCAGAAGTCAGATGTTGCTATTTTCACTCTGGAGGGCATATCTTTTGACTCGCTTATCCTTTTTTCTCCATTTTTGCGGCATTGGAAAGCTAGTTCAATCCTCTACACAAATATGAGGTCTATTTTTATTTTTTGTTTATGAATTTTTTATTATCTCCTTTTGTAATCATTGGGTTATTGTAATAAATGAGCTGAGATAAAGTTCCATCAGGGGGTTTCTTGCATAGTAATCTGATTAGAGTGTGCATGCACTTTGATCTTCATCCTATTTTGATGAAAACTCACATGGATTATATCTGGTTTCTTATTTTCTTTTGGCCACATCTTGTCTTAGCTTGACACATATTAGATTCACATTGGTTCACACTTCAGATTGGGAGCCTATGGTTATTGATCTGCATTGGTTCAGATCCATCTCAGTTTGAGGGCCATGTTTTTATCGTACTTGTTCCCATGGAAGAGTTTTAGTCTTAGTTTGGCATCGGCATCAAGATACATGATTTCTAGATTCTGTCATCATTTCATCTACTGTTGCTTCACAAATTCTAGGGTTGTTCCAGTTTGTGAGTTTTCTAGTGTTTCATGGCATTAGGTTTGTTGTTGCATTATTATGATTCTACCTGAGTCCTTCAGTGACTCTCATTTGGTTTCTTGTAAACATAATTATCTTTCCATGCTTGTCAGATTGCGGTTCTAATGTTACTCCACAGTGTTCTTCCATTGCTTCTTTGCAACAGTCATCTCATTGTAGGGGGGTTTTGTCCCACTGGGTTTTCCTTCTCTACCTCATTATTGCATTTGTACATGGGTACCTAATCAGGCCTTGTTGTCAGGACCCATTCATGCTTTCTTGCATTCATCCTATCATTTAGGTGCATGCTTTTTTAGTCTCCCTAAGTTGCACTTATGGGGGGGTGTTAGTGTAATTAATTAATTATTACAGTTGCATAAGTTTACTTAGGTAATATTTTAATTCCTAAGTTAATAGTTGTCATCCTTATCTTGTTGAGCTATATTGTTGCTCAAGATAAGATTAGGGTTATGCATACATTTTTTTTATAAAGAAAATCATCTCATGTAATTATGATTTCCTGGATAATAATATTTTGCACATCTTTTTGCAATAGCTTTGCTTTTTCTGATTTTCTCTTATGTGGAAGGTTTTTTGGTTTGCATGTATGATCTTGGTTTCTAACAAACTATACCTCAAGCTCAAATTTATGATAGTTTTCATATAATTTCTATTGCTATCATTTGAATTGAGATTAGGGTTTCTTTTTAAGGTTTTGAAGTTCATTTAAATTATTGTAAACTAGTGAGTTTGGTCACTCTTGCACATCAATCCTTATCCCTAAACCTATAGCCCTAGTCTCAGCTTGTGAAACCCTAGGTCAAGTCATTTAATTAGTAAGATTGCACCAAGAGTCCAACTCCTTGGTTTAGAGCCTAAGAAGAGACCTCTGGTACAAAACCTAATAGACCAATTGAAGCCCTTGACGAATGAAAAGAACATAAGTCATGCTATGTTCCAAGGCTTGGGAACTAAAGATGATATTATTGATAGACAACATGCTATTATAGATGCCACATTTCCATACATAGGGTGTGTTGAATACCCAAGATATTGAGAGGGGGGTGAATTACTATCTTCTTAAAATTATTGAACAAACACCATCCAATTACTCCAATGAATATAAAATTAAAGATGAGAAAGAGCATTAACATAACATGAAAGCACACAACACATGAACACCAAGATTTTTACGTGGAAAACCCAAAATGGGAAAAACTGCGGTGAGGGTTAGATCATAATATATTATAACTAGTTATAATATATTATAAAAGGGTGGCTCATTGCCATGACTCATTGTCCAAAATGGGAGGCTCATTTCCTACAAAAGATACAATAACAAAGTGGCTTATAGCTAGAAAATGAACTGATAAAGTTACACCTAACAAGTTGATTTAGTTCCTTTGATGCTGAGTAAATTGAATTAACACAGTTCATCATCTTCTATCTTTGAACACTTCAATTCATACTTTACACCAAAAATCTCAAAACAATCCAATATATATATCTGATACATCCACAAGCATCAATTAGGTCAGCCTAATTAGATGCAATCCTTATTCACCAAAAGATCAAATGTCGGCTTCCAGCTTGTACAAAATATTCTCAAAAATAATTCAAGTGTGTAGCACACTACAACATGTTAGCGTGGACCCAAGATAGGTCACACACACATCTGCAATACAAAAAAAAATCCATTACAACATCATCAATACGTTAGGGTGGCCAGAGATAGACCTAATAGCAAAATGCAACAACAAAGTAATGCCAACTCTCCATAAGAGAACATGTGCACACAAGATTCTAAACATACAAGCTTCCAACATCCAAAACCATTTCCCAAAATTGAAAGCAATGATATTCATCAGTAGAGGATTATGGACCAAAATACCAGAGGATAGTAACTACATACTAGTTCAAATACTAGTTCAGAATGCTAGATCAAACTTGAGCTTAAACTTTCAGTTGTAACTCATATAACATGGTGACATCAATGACAACAAAAATGTTGTATAATAGGATGTTCTTCATTCTTCCAACAAGGGTGGTCATTGTTTCAATATTGGTTTGGAAATAGAAATGCCAAAACCCCTATTTGTAACCCATGGAACTTAGATATGGGAAAACTGATTGTCCTAAATGTATATGTGGATGTGGACCTCATCAAGGCCATTGCAGCTAACTATGACCCTACTATTAGGGTGGTTAGAAAACACTCTAGTATGAACATGGTTTGGGTTACTAGGGAAGAGCTCATAGAGGTCTTTAGATTAAACTAGTGGAGTGATGAGATGGATGAGTTGATCAAAAGAAGTTGAGTGAAAAATATGAGGTGAGACCAAATTTTAAGGCCTTAGTGCTAGCACATTTCTTGGCATCCAAAAAGGGAGGGAGTAGAATTTTATTAGGTCCATATAACATAGAACCCTTCCCAATAAAATATTTTGTAATTTATTTCTAGAAGACATTCTATTCCCTATTGTGAAAATTTGGGATTTGATATAGCCTCAAGCATGCCAATTTCACCTATGTATATGGTTGCCAACATACAACATCCCACTCTCAACACTTCTTATGATTTTCCTACCTATTTTTCAAAGGAGTTACATAAGGTCCTGGTAGCTCTGAAGAATGGTGAGATAGGAGTGAGTTTTTGGTGGTACTCCTTGTTCATGCACATGTTTTTGTATAAGGGTGCTGACTTCTTTGGAAATGATATGGAGTTGAAGAGATAGGTGAATGGTGTTGAAACACATGTCCAAAAATGGACCCAACTTTTGGATAGACATGAGAAGTAAACTTTTTTTTTCTTTTCAACATTTTTTCTTCCAAATTCATGAGAATTTTTATTTTGGATATGCCAATAATTCTAACTAAGTTGCATGATTTCCTCAGGCCCAAGGAGAGGAGATCAGATTTAGGGATTGATAACAATTCGGGGGGTGTAATTCCCTATCAAAATTGCACAATTATCCATGTGTATGGAACAAGAAAAGCACCTCATGTACTCCCTAGGGATGTACCATTAAGGGTTGGCTTCCTAGAAGTCATGTGGCAGCTTGGAGGTGTTGAGGATAATCACTTGGTCAACTTGAAGAAAGGAACCTTATTTCCTACTTACACTGTATTTCCAGATTTTTTTATGGTAACTGGTGGATGGAAGAATCTCATTGATAAGCTCAAGCCTTATGGAATGAAAATGCGAGAACATAGGAACCATGAACCAAAAAGTTTTATGGTTTGGTTGAAGGATAAAGTGAAGCAAGGGGAATTTGTTCATAACTTTTCTTTCCTTGAGGATGTTATCAAAAATATTTTTGATTTCCATATTCAAGAAGATAGAAAGATGAAGTGGATTTTTTTTTCAAATTAGAGAGAGAAAAATAGGTGGAGGATCTTCAAATCAAGGCTCTCTCAGATATAAAGAATGATATATTGAGAGTAGAAGATTTTTTCTAGAATTTTGATACAATTGTTGCAAAATTCAAGGAGGAAAGAGTGATCCAAGATAAGGGAAAGGATATGGTCATTGAAGAAAAAGCTAAGGGGAAATCCCATATGGTAGAAGAAAGGCTAACCTATTAGCCTCCCAATAAGGTCCATGTATTTGCAAGGAGGAAGAGCACTATAAAGAAGAAATTAACAATTGCCACCCCTACCCAATCAGAGGGGTCAAGGGCATCTTCTCCTCAACCACAATTTCCACCATTTTCACCCCACATTCAAATATTCCACAAATAATTGAGTTGGATTACCCTCCCAGAGGACCATCTCCTCCAATAGGGCCACCAACAAAGAAGAAAAAGGTTGATTCAAGTGGCCTAGTGAATTATTATATTGATGAATTTGATGAAATTTTGGTCATTGAAGATGAGATGAGGAAAGGTATGCAATATCCCCCAAGAGACATAATTCCACAAAGCTTTAGCCTTAGATTGAAAAATTAGATTTAAGTGGGGTAAACAATTCTGATGATGTTAGAGTAAGAGGATTGTGATAAGTTCATGAATGATTATGCTTTTGTGAAAAAACAAGCTTTTCAAGAATATGTCTAGAAAGCCATGAAAGATGAATATGCTGAAAGCATAGACATGAAAAAGATTGCTAATCTAGAGTTTCTAAGAGAGGTAATAGAGGCAAAATTCCATGAAGAAATGAGGGCTAGATACCAAGATATCACAACAGCTAAGGGAAGAGAATTGGTTAGGAAGAGTGGTGTGTTATTGTTGTTGGAAGGGGATCTTGCCTCAACTATTGCTTTTGACATAGTAAGGAGGTATGATGCCCCTATTTTTACTACTGATGAAGAGGTGACATTAGTACTGCAAGGATGAACATTTAGTGCCCAATGGGACACATTGACTATTTGGGCTTTAGCCCCAAATAATAAGAAGCTAGAGGTTATAGAACTAGCTGTAGGTTTAAGAGGAGGATTGGTAATAAAAAGAGTATCTAATACATCTATAGTAGAGGCATCTACCTTGTCTATGAATGTGTCTCAATTCACAAAGGCCATAGTATAATTCCTAATAGAGGAAAGGGACAAATTTAGAAGAAAATATAATGACATGGTAGCTGAGTATAATAAAGGAGAACAAAATATTCTTGAATTACAGTTGGAAATTTCATTGTTGAAGGAAAAATTTCAATCAATGTACCCACAAGGTCCTTCACAAGAAACAATTCTTCCTCCTCCATCTCCATTAGAGAAAGTGCCATCTTCTTCTACTCATTCACCTCTTCTAGTTCCAATGAAGGTTGTATCTCCTATTGTTGATGATGTGCCCATTGCATAATTACTTCTTGTAGACACTAAAAATTGTCCTAGGCCCATGAATTCTAATTTCTTCATCATTTTCCCTTTCATCATTGATAATTAAATAATTTTAATTATTTAATTAATTCATTTCTAGCTTTATTTCTTCTTTGATTAATTAAATAAATTTTATTTATTTAATTGAGCCACTAATGTCCCTTTCTACTATAATTAAATAAATCTTATTTACTTAATTATTTATCACTTTGAACTGTAATTAAATAATTATTTTAATTATTTAATTATTCATTTAAATTTCTCCTACAACCTCTTTATCTTTGCAAATCTTATCTTCCACATCAAATCTTATCTCTTTACATCTCATTTAATTCCATCCCTTGATTGAATTATTTCATAGTTCAATCTCAACCCTTCATCCTTATCATTTTCCCTAATTTTTCCCTAACCCTATTCCATACTACAACTTTCATTATTGGCCATTGATCTTTAGGTCAAATTAACCTTTCAATCTCAGCCCTTCATGAAAAATTGACATTCTATAAAAGACGTGTATTTTTCCATTGTCGATCCATCTAGAGACATCTTTTCAAGTTACCTCTTACTATCTAGTGAATTTGTCTACATGTTGTCTAGTCTATCTACATACTATAAATTCAAGTGCATTCTAGTCAATTAGAATCTTCAATACTTTTCTTTGTCATTTTCATTAGGCCTATTTGCATACTCAAAAATCTGAGGGCAATTATTCATATCAATCAAGATGGAGAAGTGCAATGGAGGTGTATCAATGGTGGCATGAAGACTCTTTGGTAATATTGCTCTATGTTTTATGTCTTTATGCTTATTTTAACTTCATTATTTATTAGGGTTTGATTTATATGCTTTGTTGCCTAACCTTGAAAATTTTACCCTGATTACATTGGTGAACCTGACGTGAAAGGATAATTTTACAGAATTCATATGAAAATTTCAGTTTTGCAGGTTACTGGTATGGATCGATGCAACTGCCAGCTAAAACGATGCAATCGCCTATGACATAGTGCCATAACTGTGATGCCAAATGATGAAACTACTTTAGATTATGCATATTTCTAATTTTTTTTTATTTCTTGATTTTTCTAGAAATTTTATGTTATCTGGTTTTGGGTTTCCTTAGGTTAACTTTAGTTGCATATCATATTAGTTGTTAGTTGTTCAAAATTTTCATATTTCCTGTTATTTTACAGGTTCAGGTTAGGGAAATGCACTTGATTGTCATTCATTGCAATCACTTGGGGATTTACCACATTTGATATCAACTGAGAGTCACAATCAATTTTCTAAGCTATAGTCGACATCTTGAATGACGTAGTCGCTATTCCTATGATGCAATTGCTTATGGTTTTGAGCGGAAACTGCTATTTTGTATGGCACAACTACTTGTTAATTTAAATTTTAGGGTTTTAGTCAAATTTTTTAGTTTATATCTTTGTCATTTTGTATTCTAGGGGTTTTTTGTTACTAACATTGGATTTCTAGCATGTGGCATAGGTGGAAAGGAGGCATTTCACTTGATCTTGCTACCTTATCTATCTTATTTCATTTTCATACACTCACTAGGATTAAAATTAACCTTGAATTTACATGTCATTGGGCTTAAAATTTACAACAATTTTTATTTCTTCACTTTGGTTAAAAAGAACTTGCATTCTAACTCATTTGAGACTTAAAATTTACAACTTTGCATTGAGTGCCATCCTCACATTTAGATTTGGGCTAAAAAAATACTAGTGTCTTCATTATCTTGTGGTTTTTAATTTGTCTTAACATGTGTATGCTCTTCTCTTGCACCATTTGTTGATCTTGAGAATCAAAAGCATCTTTTAGAGATTTACATAATCACCCACACATTTGGTTTTGGGTTTTTTTCTTTTTAAAATGAACATCATGTGAGTGTGAGAAAAAGGTGTTGTGTATGCTCTCTCCTTGTGCTTCGTATGATCTTGGAGATCAAAAAAACATACTTATTTTTCTTTTGTTACCCTTAGAGGGCCTACCTCCCAACTTGTGAGAGGGAATTAACCAATCAATACTTTGTTTCAGTCCACTATATAAATAATTATGCTTGTTGGGAAATCCTTCAATCACCTGGTGTGGATGTCCTATACTGACGGATTTCTCCCTTAGTATCCTTGTGATATGTGAAAATCCTTTCTAATGAAGGGATTTGGAGGCATCTTAATTGAGAAAATTGCTACATGTATGGGCACCAATATCACCCCCAGACATAGATTAAGAACCACTTATTTTAGAGGCCAAAAAACCTTTTACTTGTTGGTACAGGAGGTCAAACCTCTGAAGCCACCCTACATTCCACTATTCATTGTAGAGATAGGAAATCCATTGGTTCACAAGATCTTAGGATCTTCAAGGGTAAGAGATTTTGGTGTGCCTGTGCCATGTAAGGGGGAGGTAGTGTCACCAAGATCTCTAGCTATCTACTTTGTCTAAGTGTTTGGAGCAATCCAAGTAGGGACTCAGCAAGTAGTATCCTTTCTATCCTAGTATTGTGAATTGTTTGTGAGTTTCTTCATATACATTACAAATTTCATATTCAAATTAGATAAAACAAGTGTCTTTAGACTATTTGTTGTGTTTTCCAAAGTCAATTTCACAAAATTACACCAAAAGTGGTCAAAAATCAGTCAAAACCAACCAAAACAAACTATTAAACATAATTGACATTCAAAAACCCACAATTGACATTTAGAACACTGCAACTGTAAACTGCAATTGTTATTCAAAACAATGCAACTGACTATCATTCAACGTAATTTCCTGCTACTAAAATTTTAGGGGAATAACTATTCTATTCATATTCTGATAAGTTTATGACCATAACCTTGATGTTAAACCACAAATTTTCCAATTCTTAGGCTTGTCATTATCATCCATTTTCTCATTATTGCATTAGGATTCACCCACTCTAGGTTCAACTCTAGGGCTCTTTGCATCATTAGTTTCTTCCATTTTTTACATACTTTAGGATTGGAAACTTTCCATCTCCTTGATCAGTTTAGTGTCACAAGGAAATATTATCTTGATCTTGTCATTCTCAAATTTAGTCTTTGTCATTTTAGTGGACCTTTAAACTCATTTCTCTAGCTGGAGGCTCACTTAGTCAACTTGTCACTTGTCACTTGGCCTTTGTCATTAAGGTCTTGACAATCCTACTTGTTACATCGAACTACCTTGATTTGGTTAGCTACCTCTTCATAGTCTCATAAAAATTTCTTAAGCTCCTACAATAGCTTTAGTCATACTACATTTTAGTCATCCCCTTTCACTCATCATACTTGCATATCTATAATCTTAGTCATACCATAGCTTTTGAAACATTAGTGACATTATCTAAATCCAATCCAATTTATCATCACTTGATTTCCTAAAGCCTTTACTATAGTTGCCTTGGAATACCTCATAAAAGATTCCAAAAAACACCAAAAAATAGTCTAGTTACATACCTCATTTTTCATCCTAGTCTTTGCATTGTCATTTAGACTTCACACACACTTGGCAAGTCTTATATGGTCGAAAAAATGTTGCAAAGAAAATGAAAAGAAATGGAATTTCAAAAAAATGATGAATTTTTCAACCCCTTTGGATCTTCCTCTAATGGAGCATCTAGACCACAAAATTCATATCCTAATCCTTTTGAGAAATTCCTTGTTAGAGACAAACAAGGAAGAGTAACCATAGAGGAAGTAGAAGCAGCTTCCTAAAATCTTGAAGTGGTCTCATTTGTAGATGAGATAGTGTTATTGAACCCTCAAATATTTTTGGCCACTTTGTTACAAAATAGAGCAAAATTACCCCCTGGCTATGATATCAATGTACTTAAGGCAATGCAACTAGACGAGACTTTACTAAATCAAGGAAACAACATCTCCACTCCTCCTCATAGTACACCACAAGTCAATTCTTCATTTCCATTAGGAGGAGGGATTCAAGATGTTGCAAGGGTTAATGCTACACCTACCTTTGGGACACAAAATATGACACAATCCCCTAGCTCCCTTTTCTACTTCTAACGCTATGGGGGCATTGTCTTCCAATCCATTCATCATCGGTTTAAACAAGGCTAGTGGAAAGAGACATAAGATCATTGTTAGTGGTCCTAAGACTCCTAAAAAAAATGCTACACCAAACATTGGGACATCACAACATGCCACTCCATCAGAAAAAGGGCCTACCACAAACATGACCACACAAAATAACATACAAGGTCCCACACCAAATATATCCACTCACAACAATACCCAATGACCTTTTCCATAATATGGCAATTCACATGGTTATAAATTTTCATGAAAACAACAATCCAATCCTCCACATGTCAACCAAACTCCAAACCAAAACATCCACAAACAAATACCACATATGACAAATCAAAATCCTTCACATCCATTTTCAACCAATCATAACTCATCCACTCACAACTTTGGATTGTATAATGCCAATACAAACATGGGCTCACACCATAATGCCATTTTCAAAACACAAGATACATATTTGACTCATGTGGATGTCTTAGCCAATTAGATGCTTTCCCTACAACAAAAAAATGAGAATATGAAAGTTTCCAACAAGAAGACATACTTTACACAAGACTTATGTCCACACCCATTCAACACAAGTCTATACATGCCCCCCTTTCCACATGGCTATGTCATGCCTAATTTACCCAAATATAAAGGAAAGGGAAACCTAATCGAACATGTGAGATAATTTTTGGAATCTTGCATAGATATTTCTCATGAGCCTACATATTTTATGAGACTATTTCCATGAATTCTTATGGGACAAGAACTTGAATGGTTTTCTCACCTACCTAAAGGAATCCGCTCATGGGGAAACTTGGCCAATAATTTTGTGGAAAAATTTTCCTATAATATTGACAATGAGATAACTATATCCACCCTATGTCACATGACACAAGATGACGGTGAGTCTTTCATATCCTTCTTCCAATGATAGAGGGGTTTGGATAGTATATTTCCAATTGAAATTCTTGAAAAACAAAGAGTATTCATGTTTCTGGAGAACTTAAAGTCACCTTTGAAACAAAAATTGAGAATACAATGTCCCACAAAATTTGCTAACCTGGTGGAAAAGGGCATCATCCTTGAAAAGAGTCTCATTGATCAAGGAGAAGTCAAGATCTATAACAAAAACACAACTAACCAAACCCCATCCAATGACAAGAGAAAGTATTGGTCACACAAAAAAAATGTCACTAATGATGGGGTTGTAGATGCTAAAGTTGTGAGAAAAATGGGCCCCACACTTACTCTTAAAGGTCCAAACATGACACATGTTCCAAATAAAATGGAAAATGAGGTAAAAAGTAACCAAGAGCGTGGTAAATCTAGAAAAACAAGAAAGTATCCACCTAAATGACAATACACTCCCTTAGGAGAACCAATTGAATATGTCTTGAAACAACTCTTACAATCAAAGGTCATACAATTACCACCCATCAAACATTATGACCTAGGATAGTTTAAACCATTTTGGTGGGATGAAAATGCTACATGTGAATAACACCATGCCAAAGGACATGCCACTTCATCATGCCAAGAACTTAAGAACATAGTCCAAGACCTAGTTGAGAATGACACCATTGAAGTCAAAGGACAACAAGCCACATCTAATAATGACCATACAATATTCAAGAATCCCCTACCAGACATGGAAATGGAAAGTCCTTTGATTTGGGACAAAATACTAATAATCATACTAATTACACTGAGGCCAAATATGATTAACACTATAGTAAATTACCTTCACATTGTCGATAATCATGTCAATACCATTATCATTAAGAAACCTCTTGAATGCATTGCAAACACACATCAAACTAATTTCACTTTACAAGTGACCCCTCCTCAATCACAACAACCAAAGTCTCAATACAACCTCTTGGACCATTTAGGAAAAACTCCCGCACAAACCTTTGTCTTAGAGCTACTTCGCATTTATCCCAAACATAGGACTATCCTTGACAAGGCTTTGCAAGATGCTTCCATCCCAACCAACCTTGATTTCAATCATTTTAAATAAATGGTAGGATGCTTGACTAATCCCCATCACATATCTTTTTTGGAACAATATTATTCATCCAAAAAATTCACCCATAAGGACCCTTTGCACCATGAAGTTTTCATCCATAAAACCAAAGTCAGATGAGTCTTGGTAGGTGATGGAGTAGGTATAAAAATTTGCACTCTTAAAGTAGTTAAGTAATTAGGATTATCTTAAGCATGTGTGGATGTGACAAAGATAATAGTAACTAAAGCCTAGGATGATGAAGAGTGCTCTTCTAAGGGGATTATAACATTACCAATTAGAGTTGGGCCTATTATCATGGACACTACTTTTCAAGTCTTGGACCTTGACCTCCCATACAACCTACTCCTTGGTAGACCATGGATTCATGCTATGAAGGCAATTACCTCTACATACCATCAATACCTGAAGTTCTCTCACAAAGGCACCAAAATCACAATTCCTAGTGATCTTGACCCTTTCCAATATTGTAGTAATCTAAAAGGGACTACTCAATTCCAAGTGCCTATCAAACAAGAAGTCTCATAATCTCGCTACATTGACCCATATTCCTTAACCAATTCATCCACTCCATTTTTGCACCATCAAACCCTAAGTTTCAATTCTATGATATGGGATGTGGTGAGTACCATATGGATAAATTTTTGGCAAGGAACGATGCTAATATGGCTTAAAATGATCAAAATTCTAACAACAATGTCAAGACAACTTTAGAAGGTACACAAACAAGTGGTCATGCTTGGATTGAGACATTTTGGGACCCTGATGACACTTATGTATTTTCCATTCACAATCATCCATCTTCATCTCATGACTCTCTCTCCATTATCCCATCTTTTAGACCATCAACCATCAATTCTCACCATCCTGGGTTAGGGTATGTACCCCCTACTATTTCCTCTACTAAGTCATCCTACCAAGTCATTAAGGATGTGCAAGCTTCCTTTAACATTAGTTGTATCAAAAAGGAAAGTCCCAAAGACACCATTGAAGGCATCACCACTCTCACCCATCCATCAAATATTCCTGTCACTCCATCCACTTCATCCATCTCACTCATGACCATCCACATTGTAGACATGGATCAAAAAGTCACATCTAAAGAAAAGAATAAAGGAAAGGCTCTGATGAAAGAGTTATCTTTAAAAGGAGATCAAGCATCAAAAGACATAACAAAAATAAAATAAGATCAAGAAAAGTCCCTTAGCCAAAATGAAAATCTATTGGACAAACAAAAAATACAAGTCAAAATTGAAAACAAGCGAAATTCGATCTCCAAGTATGCCTCTCTATCCAAAATCACTAGGGGCATCTATTAAAGAAAAATGAAAAATACAATACTTGTTTTTCCAAAGTCTCAGTCTTCATCAATTTCACTCATTCTATGCACTCCATTCAACCCGTCCATATTTGCACGTCTATCACATCATTCCACTACCATTGGCGATGTCTTTCAATGTATCTTTGATGATGATCCCTTCACGTACTCTACCTTATTGGTCGCCCAAACTCCTTTTTGTCTAAAGCTTGGTGGTCCACCTAGGGTGCACATTAGAGATCATAGCATAGCCTATTTTGTCCACCACTTCCATCATCCTTTATATTTGCCACTTATATTTCACATCCAAATTAGGTCCTTTCATCCAGCACAACAGTCCAAACAAGGTCAATGGATCGTCATGACTTATCAATTCTACACTTAGCTTTAGAGAGCCATGCCAATGACTCAAAAAATACAAAAAAAATTAAAAAATAAAATAAATTATCACCTTGATGAAAACCTGGAAAACAAGCGTCTTGGTGACACCAAAAAAAAAAGGAAAAAAATCAAGAAAATAATAAAGAAAAATAATCCATCTAATAGTGAAAACCACTTCGGTGGCGCTTTGAATAAGTACCATGGTGAAAACCTAGTAAAGAGGCGCCATGTGTAGTTGAATTTGCTCCACTATCTACCATTATTCTAATATGACCTTTGACATCATTCACCCTTTTGTATCATTCATAATAATGTCTTGGCATCCTTTCTATGGCTTGGAACGATTGAAATCATGAATCCTTTCATCTTCCCATATCCGTCAGCAATAAATTTCTTTTCTTATTCCATCCTTAATAAATTGGTCTCTTCTCGACTGGGGGAAATTATTTAACCTATGTCTTTAGGGGATTCTATGCTTGAGGTCAAGCACAACATCATAAAATGTCAAAAATCCAAAAAAATCGCGTAATGTTTAAAATCCAAAAAAAATCAAATATTCACAAAATCCAAAAAAATCAAAACATGTCAAAAACACAAAAACATCCAAATAACTTGCAAAAATCCTAAAAAAAAAGTTAGAGTCAATCATGTTAGTCAAATCATGTCGAACTACATTTCCTTTATGAATTAACATATGCAAGGCCATTTGTCGATGTGCCCTTGAGGCATTAGGTCAGTTCCTTAGGATTTTGTCAAAAAATTCAAATAAATCATAAGTGCATTGCTACGTAGGAAAGGCCATCTATTGATTTTCCCCTGAGGCCCCCTAGGTCAATATTTCAAGGTTCATCAGGTCCGTCAAAACAAGTCAAACATCCAGACACACAATGGTCACTCAAAGTGTCATGAATGAATATGCAAACTAGTCAATAGAATATTCAGGTCAACTTAGTCAATCGTCAACCAATATCATATGCCAATCAAAAACATGTCTTGTGTAGGATGTGTCCTTTTTGCTATGAGAATTTTGTCACTTGTCAAAAAAAAATTATTTTCCTTATCAGGATGTGTCCTTCCTAAAGACAGGCATAGTCAAACAATCAACTTGTCACTTGGTCAAAACACATGTTGGAAAACACTTAGAAAATGATCTAAATGATTGTTGTCTTATTTGTCTTATCTTTTAAATTTGTCTTTGGTCATGTTACTAGCTATCTCAAGGATTTATCACAAAGGATTTAAAGAAGAGATGTTGTCTCTATTGGAATCAAGGAACACTAAGAGGGGGGTGAATCAGTGTTCTGCAGAATTTAACTTTATTAACTTGATCTTTAAACCACTTATAGCATTGAACCAAAAGAAAGATGGAAGAACACAGGGAAATCAACCACAACACCATAACACAAGGATTTTTACATGGAAAACCTATTAGGGGAAAAACCATGGTGGAGATTAATCCACAATATGAGTATACTCAAAATAAGTGTTTACAAATGGGGAATGCACATGCATTCAGGCACACTACCTAGACCTCACTGCTCAAATACAAAAGGCTTACTACCCAAAGGAAGACTCATTGTCTTACAGTCATAGATAGACAACTGGAGTGTATGAACTATGAGATAGCATCTGTTAATGCTTAATTATAGTTTTGGTTAAGCACATTGACAACATTCTTCACATTCTGTCTAATTCTTCTCTTGAAACTCTGTCTGCTTTAATTCAAATTGCCAATCTTTGTTCTGCTCAAGTGAAACTATGCACAATCAATCTATATTACTTTTGAATTTTGCATCATATCACATCACATCTCAAAATGATATGAATAATCAATTATATATATCTGCAAGTAGAGATTATATCAACTGCATGTCAGCTTTAAAAAATATGAAACATGTACAAACTGTCAGCCCAATCCATAAACAATTATCAATGCGAATCAAACAATGTCGTCCAAAACATAGTGAGGACCCAAAAAACATGTCTCAAACATTAAACACCTTAAACAATTATGCCTCAAATATCCACAACACGCTACACTCATCTAGTCGGCCTTTTTGCACTGTTATACTAAAAATCAATAAACTAGATCTTCTAAATTTTACACCAATCAATTTGAGGCCCTATGATTCAAAGATAAGACAGAACATACATCAAAAGACCTTCCCTGAGATCCAAAAAACAAAATGATAATAGGAAATTACATATGAGTCAATGTACACAACTTTGTTGGATGCCCTATTTTAGTTTTGACAGTTAACACATATCTTCAATCTAACTTCCGGTATAAGAAAATACTAAAGTGTGGATATGATTACTGACTAGGGTTTCCATCAATGAAAACATCAAATGAATTTTGCAGTGTCTCTTTCGAAAAATCTCCCCCTTTGGCATTGATGGAAACACTTAGCCAAAAATGACTAAGTGTCAAGATTAGTACCAACATGAATACACTACAATCCTCAAAAATTCAAAAATATTTTTAATCACAACTCCCCCTAAGATGTATATGACATTTTTCATTGCCCCACATTCCCCCTTTGACATCAATGAAAAATGTGGGAAACCACATACGGAAAATCATACAAAATTTCTATGAACAAACTATATATGTACAAACATGCTTTTCTAACTTACATGGACTAGAATATATCTGCAAAATTGTTCTTCAACAGGCTTAAACTAGTGTCCCAACCCTTTTTGAGACTCTCCAAAATAGTCATGTGACCATAGAACAGGTAGGATTGCATCTCTATTGACTCAAGATTTGTTGGATCACTGACAACCATAACATCCTGTGCTTCCTTCAATGCACTAAGCATTGTCTCCATTTTAGGACCAATTAGTCCTCTGAGCTCACATACCCTTTCAACAATTTTGTTTTTTTTTCATGCTTCAAACTTTTAATTTTTTCAAGTAGGGATATGACTTGACCTTCTTGCTTACCCATATAAACGATTAGAGGATCAAATGTTTGAGAAATATCTGCTAACTGTTTCTCATATTCCTCAATTTTCTTCTCGGTGACCTCAGTGAATTTTGACAAGTATAAGCATGAATTGTAGATATTTCCACCCTCAGATAATGCACCTTGAATGTTCTTGTCATAGGTAGCTAATAAGGATTTATCAGTAGCAATCATACACTTCAATCTACTGAACCTGTTTGCATCAAATTCTTTCTGGAACTTATCCTCAATTGACTTTTCAAGAGACTCAAGTGATTACTTACAAAGTTGATGAGTTTCTTCAACTGACCAAAGGGAGAATCAAATGAGTCCTTGACATGTGTGGGCATGATCTTCTCCAAGATACCAGATGCAAGACTTAGCAACTCACTGTCCTCAATGTGAGATTTCAATATCTCCTCCCTGGCCTTGGCCTGATCAAATGATGCTACCTTCAACTTCTAAATAGGAGATAGAGTGGCCAAGTTGATAGGACCTTCAACCAATTTAGGGTCAAACTCCTCTTGTTGTTATTCTAAAAAATTATTTACTACCTTTGCAGTGTCTCTTTCTCCCATCGCAACCTCCTTTTCCTCAACCTTCTTTTCCTCAATCATAGATTCTTTCTTAGCTTTGGGAATCTCTATTTCTTCAACTTTAGGAGCTTCAGTCTCCATGGAAATTTTAGTATCTTGCATATCTAGAGGATTTTGAGTATCCTCAATTGTTTCTTCTTTCCCTTCTTCAATTTACAAACTAGATGAAACATCTTCATCATGAGTTTCTTCAAAGACAACGTTATATCTATTCTTCAACAAAACTATCTTAATAATTTTCTCAGTTTCTTTTTCTACTTCCTCATTCTACCCAATCATAAGGTTATTCACCCTTGATTTTCTCTTAAAATCCTTTTTAGCATCATTGAGGATTTTCTTCATTTCTTCTACTGACATTATCGGACATAGATCGACAAGTATGCATTCTCTCATTTGTTCATCTTCAGCTCTTGCATTTACTCTCCTCATTTCTAAGACTTCATATAACCTGTTAGTGCTTATTTTGGTTTTCTCTCATGGCCTAGTTGTTTGCCTTTGATCTTTATGATAAATCTTTAGCATTGGGATGTTTTTTCATTTTCATGTGGGTTAAATGGGCTCCCATAAGGGTTGAGCCCAGCGTGCTAGTTTTGATCTACAAGGGGCGGCCTGTGTTAGGGTTTCCTGGTTTTTCTCTTTTCCTTTTTTTTGGGTTTTTATTCCGGTTCCCGTTTCTCTTTTGTTTGCTTTGGTTTTTCTTTCGAAATCGGGGGCGGAACGGATGCTTGAAGGGAACTAGAACTTCTCCAATTCTGAGGTTCTAATTCCTGTTCACCATCCATCCCGGTTCCGATTCTGCGTGTTTGGTGTTTCTTTTCCTTTCTGCCCTGCGTCGGTCGCTGGTTGTTTTCCCCGGCTCCGCTTGCTTTGTTTTCCTTTTTTTTTTGGTGCGGGCGGAATCAGGTCGGGGTTTGTCTTGGAACGTTTTGCGAAGTTCTTGTTTTCCTTTTGTCTCCGCCCCCGCGGCTTTTGGTTTTGTTTTGGCTCCGGCTCCGTATCCGCTGTCTTTTGCGGAGGCGGGGGCGGGATCGTTTCGGGTCTGTTGTTTCTTTTCTTAGTGGCCATTTGTTCTTTTCCTTCAGTGACCTGTCCAGCCGGTTCATGCTTCACTTATGGTTCTCCTGAGCCTCGTTTTCCATTCCTTTACCGGCCCCTTGTCACGTTTTACCGGCCCTGCTTCTTCTTCGCCGTGGCTTTTGTCTGTCGGTGTGACTTCCCTTCGGCGGACTTGGAGCTTTCGATATAACTCATGGTGATTTTGTTGGGTCTTGCCGAAGATGTCTTGTAGTTTTCTTTTGGCGTATGCTATACCTTTCGGCGAGATGTCTCGGTGATGTCTTTTGTTACGCCGACCGGTGATGGATGAACTTAATGCTTTGGTGGGATTTATGTTTTTTGGTGTGTCTTCTTGGTGATGGGGTCGGGTCTTGCAGAAGGTGATTCAATATGTGACTTTCGGTGAAAGTCTTTACTTCTCTCGGCAAACAAGTTTCTAAGGGCTTGTGGTATAACAATGTAATGTCGCTGTGATGTCTCACCGATGATGGGTGCTTATACCGACCGACAATGTAAAGAGTAATCTCTTCGGTATGAGCTGGGGTCTTCGGCGTGAGGTCTCAGCGAGTGACCTTCGGTCTCGCCGATGGAACATATGGTGGTCTTCATCGGCATAGGCTCTGGGCTGTCTCAGTGACACTCAGGTGAATGAAAACCTTCAGAGAGACATGGTGTGTGGCTGGAGGTCTTCTCCATATCTTAATGTTATAGCGATACACAAAAGGAAAATGGTTTCGGTTGGTGTGAGACTATTAATGTCTTGGCGATCGATTGTAATCTCTCTTTCACTGACGGGGTGTTGTTCTAAGCTGAAATCTTACGCCAAGTGTGCCATGTCTTGCCGACTCATCTGCTCGATGAAACATGTGGACTTCGCCATGATGTCTGGCCGACTTGGCCATCTCTTGTTGACTTGTGATGAGTGTTCGATGTAGCATCCGTCTTTCGGCCAGACCTTTCCCCGATTTCCTTCTGCTTGGTCGTTGTGCCCGGTGACTTCGGTATGGGTTGTTCTCCTTGCCAGGACCTCTTACTGACTCGGCTATCTCTCAGCGACTTCTCTGCCCTCGCCTGCCTGAGCTACTAATGGGCCACAAATGCGCATGTGCATCAGCTGAACGGTGATGTTTTAACTTCAGATTCAAAGGTGCCCGATGTTTACTTGGAGACTAATGTGCAGGCGTGGGCTTGTTTTCAATGGTCGAGTGATTTTAAATGGCGACCACCCGATCTCTACTGATCGACGGTCAGTTTTCAACCTGATCTCTGTTAGGGTTTCTGTCTATTCGCGCGCGAAGATTTGTAATATTCATGGCAACAAAAACTTGGTTGTTGGATCCGCTGATTGTGCATTCATGGCGATGCGACCCTGAGAGCAGGACGACATGGCTCGAGTATGGACGCGCGGATTTGGCAGCGGATTTGACATCGATTTCCTGGCTTCTTTCGTGCGGGAGTGTCTTTCCTCCAGCAACCCGACCCGAGGCATTTATGAGACCAGTGAGGCTGTTGGAAGTGATGTTTTTTAGCCTGCGTGCTGTTTGGGGTTGGCCCAGTCATCCGAAGACGTGTAATCTCATCGGGCCAGTTGCTTGTTGCTTCTCCTGTTCCTATAAAGGATAATTTCGTGGCCATATGTAAAGGGGGGGTTTTAGGTTGGTTTGGTCCCTTAGGTTCAGTTCCACACTTTTGTCTGAGTTTGTGGATTAGCCTGAGATAGATTAGTGTTTAGTTTTGAGTCAATGTGGAGTCTAATGATTTGTAATTCTGAATCTGTCTGTAAATACAATTAGTTTGAGCAATGAATACATGAAGATGCTCATCTTTCATGCATGTCAGCAGATTGTCTCCATTTCTGTATGCTCCAATCTTTTGAATGAATGCATAAGGTGTCTTTGTTCATCTTCTCATACTTCACGAGGTTGTGTTATTTGTTGATAGGTCTACTTCAAGGAAGCAGTTAAATCCTTTGAGCAGGTAGCAGTGATTGTTTGTGTATAGTTTGGATTGGGTAAGAAGAATCTGGTTGATACAAGAGTTGGATTGTCAGTGTAAGGCACTGATAGCTAATGTAAGGCATCAACAAAACAAAATCCACTAGTTGAGGTCCTGTTTGCAGATGAATTCCATCTTTTTTGTTTGACTCTGTGGCCCAAGATTAGGCACTGGTCTATCCTGTGGCCTGGTCCCTCTCAGAAGCCTTCCAAATTTAAAATCATTGAATATCTTCAGTTGTCTTGCCCTACCTCCTGGTTACTGCAAGTATTGTGTTATTGGGAATCTAGCCATATTTGAGGTTCTCAATACTTGGCATCAGGAGTCATCTGCTATAAAAAGAAATGTCTAGTCTTATTTGAGGCATTGTGTGGGTATACCCGCCCTGGTTCTGCAGAGCCTAAAGTGTAGAAGATCTCAGTCTTTGACTGAATCTTGTCAGTTGGTCCAGGTCCTCCGAGCTTCCCTTGACTAGAGATGGCTACTCCATAGGTAGAATAGGAGACCAACCTGGTTGCTCATTAAAAACAACCAACATAACCCTTTAGGTAACTCTGACATTATTTCTATGAGAGTCATATTAAAAATATTCAAATATTTTATTGTGGCTTCTTCAAGAGTTTCTGACCAACACTATCAAAAGTGTCATACCATTCAGAAAGTGGTTTGAGATTACCATCCTTAATTAAGACTTTTTCCACTTCCTTTACAATCATACCTGATCTATCAGTTTTCACCTTTTTCTTTGCTTTCTCTTCACTAGAGGGCTTGTCCTTAGAGACTTTTGATTCCTTTGTGCCCCTATGATTGATTTCTCTTACTTCTTCATTTGATTCAGTTTCTTCATCATCTTCAACAACAACATAAACTCTTGTGCTTTTATCCTTCTTCCTCTTTCCTTCTCTTCTGAATGTCTTGACTTGAGCTTTTATTGGGCTTGATTTCTTCGTAGGATCAGATGAGGGTGCAAAGCTCCTTGTAGATATAGATCTTGCAGAGGATTCTTCTAGACTAGCTGAATTAGCTCTAGCAAGCTCTCCTTCTTTAGCTTGTTCTCTTTTCTTCCTAGCTTCCCTCACTGCTTCCACTTATATGCCGATGCTTTTTGCAAAAAGCTTCAACTTCCTTTCCTGCCTTCTGGACTATCACAGGCTTCTTCAGTTGTGTATGCACTTGCATATTCTTCTCTTCAAAGTTACCAAACCTTTCTTCCATTGGATCTCGAGGTTTACTCAATAAGTGTTGGGCATACAACTCCAAAATGTGTTCTTCAACCTCATATCCCATAGGTATTATCCAGATTGTTCTAGGTTTTGTTGCTTCCATCAAACACTAATCAATGTTGACCATGAAGAAAATAGTGTCATTATTTTCCACAATAGATTTAGGAATCCTTTCCCTAGCTTGCATTTCACTCTGAAAGCTTTTGAAGTAACCCCAAATAGCAGTTTTCCTTGCTTTGCTATCACCAATTCTAAATAAAATATCTCTGATTTGAACAACTACCGGTCTGTCACCTTCCCATTGCACTTTACCAACTCCCAGATCTTCATTCATGAAGTAGAAGAATAGACATAACAAAAAATTTCCATACTTGAAATATTTCTTCTTGTCCTTGATTTTACCAAGATTTTCAATTAGTTGGCTCTGGAGTATCTCACCTAAGTCATTTTCTGCATTTTCCTTGATCATTTGATAAGTTGCATAGATTGTAGTACCGAATATAGAGTTATCTTGGCTGGAGTGATAGATTTTATATCCAATAACCATAGAAGAAAATCTTACATCTAATTCAATGATGTCATTAATTTTCATGGCTCTTTTGTTGAAAGTTGAACCAGTTGCCTCAGTGACTATTTGGTTCTTCATAGCTTTCAATGTTGGCAACCCACCAGATGAATTCAGACTAGTAACAATGCTTATAGCTTCTCTTGTGATCTTGAAGGGTTGATTTAACCACATGAACTTGGCATGCACTCGACTTAGTATGTATCAAACCCATTCATTTTCATTGAACATGGGAAACTTCACAATTTGTGTGAAATTCCTCTCCTCCAAAGTCTTAAATTCGGGCCTTACATAGAGATCTTCTCCCACAATGTGATTTGTGTACAAATTTAACAACTAGGATCTAACTAATTCCTCAAAATTCATATGAATATATGCCCTAATATCTTCAATGTGAAAAACACCATACAAAACAGAAGAAAATGCACCTAATGGTTCTATCTCAATGGATTTGAATGGGTTCCATTTTAATTTTGTACGGGGTCTATCCTTAATATCAACTACTAATGGAGTAGCCATTTCCAAAAATTTCAAGTTCACAAGTTTTGTATATAAATACCTTTCGCTAGATTTAGGGTTTGTTTGCCAAATCACCTTTAGACTTCTATCTCAAAAAAATTTGCTGCAGAGCTCTCCAAACTTCTTCTTCTTGAAATGCAATGTGACGAATGAGGAATAGTAGTAACCTTTTTATCATTCACACACCTAACTTTTATCACAATAAATGTTTTTTCCCTAGGTCTTCCAGATACCCTATTTTTATAGTCTGTGAAAGAAAATTCTTCTACGGACCTTCAATTTTGCATAAATTTCCTCCACAACTATTCCCAAAACATCTGTAGATCATCAATGCAATCATCACAATTTTCCACATCCCAGTACCAACTATTGGTAGGGGGTTAAAAAATTTTCTTGAGAGCTCCCCCTAGGCCAGAGGCCTTAAACTAATTACCAGAGGAATTTCTAGCACCGTATTCTAGTGTGGATTCATTTCCTACATTAGAAACACTCTTCTTCACCCATGTCTTCTTCATTTGATTCTTGATCTCATCCTTTTGCATATTCTCTTTGTTTACCAGACCCTTCATGCTTCTACAGAATCTTGCAATGTGGCTGGATTTGTTACAATTATAGTACACAACATTTCTTTGTCCAAACTAGTTATTCCATTGATTTTCTATTGATTTGCACTAGTTAGCAATATGGCCAAATCTATTGCAGGCATAACATCTGACATTTCTATTGAAAAAGTTGTTTGTCATATTTCTGCGTTCAATTGACTTATGACCATACTTGTTGCAATTGAAACACTGACCAGAGAATGATGGACCACTTGGATTCATTCTACTTCTACATTGAGCAGCCATATGACCAAATTTATTGCAAACAAAATAGTATCCATTGAACTTTTGAGCATTGGGTTGTCTTGTTGGATACCTTCTAGCTTTGTTCATCTAATTTCCTAGCCTAAATTTCCTTTGTCCAGATCTAGAGCTTTCTCCTTTCTCATATCCAAGACATTTCTTGTCACTTCCAATCTTGTAACTTTGAATCAGTTCATCAAGCTTAGCTGAGCTAGTCTTGAACTTCTCCTTGTATTCATTTGTAGTAGAAAGTTCATCCTTGAGAATAACAATCTATCTTTCAATATCTTCTTCATTTTCTCTGGATTGTTGCAATTCAAGCTCCAAATGATTGAGTCCACCATTAATTCTGATACATTCATCAGATCTTTCTTTCAAGGATTGAGTAATATTCTCTTCATTCTTCTTTTTCTCTTCAATATCCTTTGTCATCCTCATCACAATAGATTCCATCTCATGCTTTAGGACAACATTATCTCTGGTGAGCTTTTCACATTTATCTTTTCCTTCAAGGCTTGACTTAGGTGTTCATCTTCCATGCTTTTACTCTCTTTGTATTTGAGTTGATCATATAGATCCTTTCTCTTTTCCCTGGAATTATTTATTTTATCTTTCAATGATTGGATGAATTTCTTAGCATTCATGAGGCTTGCTTGCAATTCCTAGAATTCAGATTTGGACTGATCAAGATCATCGTGTGCCACCAAAAGTTGTTGTTGAAGACTGCTAGAATCCATTAAATCACCTTCCTAGATCTTCCCCAAGCTATTAAACTTCTATTGAGGAACTAGGCTCTGATACCAATTTTTGGAATCAAGGAACACTAAGAGGGGGGGTGAATCAGTGTTCTACAAAATTTAACTTTATTAACTTTATCTTTAAACCACTTATAGCATTGAACCAAAAGAAAGATGCAAGAACACAAGGAAATCAACCACAACACCATAACACAAGGATTTTTATGTGGAAACCCTATTAGTTGAAAAACCACGGTGGAGATTAATCCACAATATGAGTATACTCAAAATAAGTGTTTACAAATGGGGAATGCACATGGATTCAGGCACACTACCTAGAGCTCACTACTCAAATACAAAAGGCTTAATACACAAAAGAAGACTCACTGTCTTATGGTCAAAGATAGACAACTATAGTGGATGAACTATGAGATAACATTTTCTAATGCCTAATTATAGTTCTAGTTAAGCACATTGATAACATTCTTCACATTCTGTCTGATTTTGCTCTTGAAACTCTATCTTCTTTAGTTGGAATCACCAATATTTGTTCTGCTCAAGTGAAACTGTGCACAATTGATCTATATTCCATCTGACTTTTGCATCATATCGCATCACATCTCAAAATGATATGAATAATTGATTATATATATCTGCAACTAGAGATTATATCTATTGCATGTCAACTTTAACAAAATATGAAACATGTACAAATTGTCAGCCCAATCCATCAAAAATTATCAATGTGAATCAAACAATTTTGACCAAAACATAGTGAAGACCCAAAAAACATGTCTCAAACATGAAACACCTTAAAAAATTATTCCTCGAATATCCACAACACACTACACTCATCTAGTCGCCCTTTCTGCATTGTTAGACTAAAAATCAATAAACTAAATCTTCTAACTTGCACACCAATCAATGCGAGGCACTATGATTCAAAGATAAAATAGACCATACATCAAAATACCTTCCCTGAGATCCACAACACAAAATGATAACATGAAATTACATATGAATCAATGTACACAACTTTGTCTGATGTCCTATTTTAGCTTTGATAGTTAACACATATAATTTTCAATCTAACTTCCAGTATAAGCAAATACTAAAGTGTGGATATGATTATTGAATAGGGTTGCCATCAATTAAAACACCAGATGACATGTTCACTATCTCTTGCCAATAGTCTCATGACTCTTTTCTTTGACTCTTGTTTGTGGTTTGTCTTGGAAAAAAGACTAGGGAAAATTTTTCCTTTAGTGTGAGTCAAGAAATTCCTTGTCTTCAACTGTCTATTTTGCAAGTGGATGACCTTGCACACCTTGGTCTATGTCATATAATGGTGTCTTTTGTCCATTTTTCATATTTTTACCACCCAATGATGATTAAATGTAAGGCCTATTATTTATTTGGAAAAATATTAAAGTCCTTCTATACTAACATCCATGCCTTCCGCGCTAACATTTCTTCCATCTACATTTTGACAATGTTCTATGGCACACAAAAGGATATCCTAAATGTATATTAATGTTAGAAGCATCATATAGGCACTATAATACATACATATTAAACCATACATATTGCATCAGAAAATACAAAAATATCCATGGAATATAGGCATATAGGCATCAATATAAACATCCATTATCCTATTATATCATTTTGCATAATATAACAATTGGCATGACATATTGCATACATTTCACATCTACATCTATAATCATAATCCATGAACATCCATCATATTGCATATATATTTTCACTTGTATGATATAAACATAAAATAACACGACATCTCATAATCATCGCCCATCATTAGCATCACATGGCGTATACATGACATCCATAACATCATAAAAATAAATGAATTATACCATCTAGAAATTGCATATAAGGAATCAACATATAGAACCATTGCATCATCATATAGACTACATAAACAAAAAAATATATCATCTATGACAAAATAAATACTTAACAATAGACTGCACATCATATAACCGCTACCAAAACCATATTATCATATATATCACTCAAAATGTGCCACAGTACAATGTGAAAATGTATCTCAAAATGGAGCTTGCAGGCTCAATGGTGAAAAATGCATGTGTCTAGATACAATATTAAAATATTCCCTAGCCTTAACTACCATGCTCTCTAGAGGGTGATCGTTGTGGTGACCCTAGTGGCCTATGCTATGAAAGTGGCCTATCATATGGCCTTGGTCAACTTAGCTGTGAGATGACCCCGCTGCTCTCTCCCCTGCTATGTGACCATCTGCTATGAGACCTTCCATTGCTCAATGCCACTAAGGCACTCGGTGCCCTACACTTTGGTGGAACCTCAACCTCATATATGTCTGTATAGTACTACTTGTGTCAACCTACCCTAAGGAATGCTTGTGTTGTCTCTATGATAGATTTAGTGCATGTGGCCACAAATTCAATAACCCTCTACTCTGCCTCCTATGCCTGGACCACTATTGTGTCTCTCTATATCCTCTATCCATCCCTCTCTACTCACAATGTCCCTACCTCAGCCTCCAAGGCCTGGAACCTAGCTTGTAGATCTATTATCCTCTAATCCACTCCCTGCTCTCCATCTCTAATGGGAATTTCCTCAAAGGTTTCCATGTCCTCCCCAAGACAATCCTCTCTTGGAGGATGTGCTCTACCTCTCCAATCACCTCCTCCTCCTATCTCTCCTCTAGATGCTTTACCTCCATCACAACCACCTCTACTACCACATCATGTTTCCCCACCTCAAGTGGTGTATCCTCTTGTTGACCCCCCTTGACAACCATCTCCTCCTATCTCCCCTCCTCTCTCTCCTCTTTGATAGGAGAAAGTGGTGCCCTATGTCTCCTCTGTTGTACTGTTCTTCCTCCACCCCTGTCATCTCCTCTGTCATCTCCTCTTCCTCCATCTCCTCATCCTCCATCTCCTTGTCCTCTACCTCCTCCTCATCCACCCCTTTGGCCTCATGGGCCCCAACCTCACTGCTCTATTGATGTTGGCTAATCTAGATCTGTCAAGGGTATTGGCCTATGTTTCAACCACCATGCATCATACTCGACTGTGGTCCTGACATCTACTAGACCTCCCCTCTATTCCCACTACACTACTTGTAGTCCATCAATCCCCTTCTCTGTTGTGGTCACTGGTATAACCGGTCCCCGTGGTGTCACCTCCCTAGCAAACTATGTTATGCCCCTCATAATGTCTTGAATCTCTCCAAACTATCTCAACACCTAATCTAGCAGATACAGCTCAATAATGTGTTGAGATTGGACTATATATCCAATCATGTATCTCTGCTCTCTACACCATAGTAGGTGTTGATCCTCATTAGGCCAGTGGACACTATCTTTGTTAGGTCTCCATACAAAACTGACCATGGTATCTATGTCATGCCTGTAGTACCCCATATCTTTGACATGTGTTTGAGTCATGACCCCATGGTACATATATACATAGGGTGTGTTTGCTCCATTTGTCGACCAATAAGAGGATGAAACATGAAAATGTGCTCCCAAGCCCATACCATCAGGAGTGTCACCCCACAACTCATAGATTGTCCATCGTGGTAGGCTATGTCATGCAATTGAAAATAGAGAATCTCTAATAAGCAAGGCCCCCATGCATAAAATATATCTTTGGCCACAATCTCTACTAGCATCTCAACCCATCCAACTAGGAACCCATGTCCTCGGTGGTCTAGAATAATGAACCCAATAATTAGCATGCACATGATGCAGTCAAAACTCTCATACCTCTCTACCAGAGCCTCCCATCTGATCTCATATCAGTCTATGCCTAGGTGTCTGACATCCTCATATATCTAATAGTCTAGGAGTACCTAATATTCGTGTCCTGGGTCACACCTGAGTTTCTCTCCTTGAATAGGTAGTTGTAATATCCGATAGATGTCCTCTAGGGTCACAGTCACCTCTCCTATCAGAAGGTGGAAAGAGTATGTCTTTGAATTCCATCTCTCTACGAGTGCAGTCAGCATACCCTTTTTTTCCCTAATAGCGGTCATGAAGGTCACATGATACAAACCAAGAAGCCACATCTGGTGCTTCTTAGTGCTCATCAACTAATCTTGTATTTGATAAGTCATAGGTAGAGATTCTCATATATAAATAGGCTCAAGTGCAACCTATCATCATAAGTACAATCATTGCATCAATCAAAAATCCTAGTCAAACCTGTTAGACTTAAGTTGCAAAAGAAATTTCATCTTAATTTGGGGAGATTTTTTTTAACTATCAATTGTGTTGCATAGTTAAACAGTTGTGTCACATAATCACAATTGTGTCAAAAAAATTTCATTTACGTCATCAAAAAACACTTGTGTCACATGCCTTGGTAGATGCATTGTAGGGGTGTAATTGCATTCAAGCCCCAGCTAGTTGAGACTCAAAATATCAATTACGTCATTTTCCTAATCAGTTTCATTGCAATATTATGATTTTGTCTTTCTAGCCTACACTTGTAGTGCACAATTAGTTGTGTTGTGACACACAACCTAACCTAGACACCACGTATGCACTTGCGGAATTTCATAGATAGTTGTTTCGCTCATGATAGCTATTGCGGTGATTAGAAAGTGACACAAATGCTTGCTAAATTTATCTATGGCCTAGAAATACGTGAAATTAAAAATTGAAAAAGTGTGCTAAAAGGAACTTACCGACTCTCCCATTCCATCTGATTATCTGAAGGTCCAAACACGATATCCTCAATGCTCAGTGTGTGGAATAGGTGACATCTTTGAAACTTCTCTCAGAGCTCCTAAGTTTTCAAAGTCAAAATGCATAAATGAGCCATTTGACCCCTCAATTTTCCATTTATACTTCCTCAAAATTAGGGTTTTGACAAGGATTTGTGTTGGTTGCACTTTGTGAGAGGTTTGAAACCTTATTTTGGCTACCCTGAAGGTCCTGAAACTTAAATCTCTCATCACTGCGGCATTCCTGGCTATCAATTTGACTTTTTGAAATAATTTTCAATTTTTTTGAAATTTTTGAAAAAATTGCAAAAATTTTCCAAGGGGTCATAGGTCTACCTGTTTACGTTGGGGCATTTTTAAACTAATTTTCTTTGACACAACACGATAGACTGCATTATATCAAAGAGGGGAAAAATGTAGATACTAAAAATTGTCCTAGACCTGTGACTTCTAAATTCTTCATCATTTTCCCTTTCATCATTGATAATTAAATAATTTTAATTATTTAATTATTTCTTAATGCTATAGGTCCTCTACTAATTAAATAATTTTAATTATTTAATTAATTCATTTCTAGCTTTATTTCTTCTTTGATTAATTAAATAAGTTTTATTTATTTAATTGCATCACTAATGTCCCTTTCTACTATAATTAAATAAATATTATTTATTTAATTATTTGTCACTTTCAACCATAATTAAATAATTATTTAAATTATTCATTAGCTCTTTCTTTCACAAATTAAATAAATTGTATTTATTTAATTGTTTACTAACTTTTCCTTATCTTTCAATTTTGAATTAAATCATTATTTAATTCAAAAGGTCAACATGTCACATGTCTTCTATAATTAAATAATAATTTTATTATTTAATTATTCATTTAAATTTCCCTGCAACCTCTTTATCTATGCCAATATTATCTTCCTCATCAAATCTTATCTCTTTACATCTCATTTAATTCTATCCATTGATTGAATTAATTCATAGTTCAATCTCAACCCTTCATCCTTATCATTTGCCCTAATTTTTCCCTAACCCTATTCCATACTACAACTTTCATTCTTGTCCATTAATCTTTATGTCAAATTAACCTTTCAATCTTATCCCTTCATGAAAAATTGACATTCTATAAAAGATGTCTATTTTTTCATTGTCAATCCATCTAGAGACATCTTGTCAAGTTACCTCTTGCTATCTAGTGAATTTTTCTACATGCTATCTAGTCTATCTACATACTATCAAGTCAAGCACATTCTAGTCAATCAAAATCTTCAATATTTCTATTTTTCATTGTCATTAGGCCGATTTGTATACTCAAAAATTTGAGGGAAATTATTCATATCAAGAAAGATGGAGAAGTGCAATGGAGGTGAATCAATGGTGGCATGAAGACTCTTTGGTAATATTTTTCTATATTTTATGTCTTTATGCTTATTTGTACTTCATTGTTTATTAGTGTTTTATTTATATGCTTTGTTGACTAACCTTGATAATTTTACCTTGATTACACTTCCAAGTACATTAGTTGCACCTCCTACAAAGTAAATCACAAAGGAAGAACTAATGGAGCAATTTAAGACTTATGAAGAGACGTGTCATCATTTTGACAAGTCAGTTTATTTAAGCAATATGAAGATTGCAACTATTGTATTGGAACATCTGAATAAAAAGATTGAGAGGAAATTGAATATTATTCATTCCAATTATTCTTCTATGTTTGATGCAATAAGAAATTTTGACAGGGATAAATAAGTTTCCATCCCATTGATGGACAAGTGGATCCCTAAATTCCAAGAAATGAAAGATATGGCTATTGGATCAAAGCATGATGCTAATCAGCCACCCAACATTATCTCAACTCTTAAACTTGTAAATGGAATTGAGGAATATTAGGGGTTAATTGAACCATTGGAAAATAAATTAAGGGAGCTAGTGAAAAATTTTGATGAGTGGAGTTTTAGTTTGCTCCCTAATATCTTGAATGAGGTTGGTGAAGTTAAACCTCTGCATC
Source organism: Sequoia sempervirens (assembly GCA_007258455.2). Lineage (NCBI taxonomy): Eukaryota > Viridiplantae > Streptophyta > Pinopsida > Cupressales > Cupressaceae > Sequoia > Sequoia sempervirens. The sequence goes on along the minus strand of VDFB02271358.1, from coordinate 1,223,747,700 downwards.
AATGGAAGGATCAAGCAAGCAGTGTGATAACAACCCAAGCATCACTAATTTTTGATGGGGTTGATCTTGAGATGTTGAAGAACAGTATGGATAGGCTCTCTCACACAAGAATCTTCCCTGATGAATTTGATAAAGAGGCCAACTAGGTAGTAATAAATTAAAACCCATAAAGAATCAAAGCAAATGAGGTTATTTCATTTAATTGGCATTTTGAGGAATATTTTGAGCTTTGGAAGACCAAGTACGTTGACATCTTGGACTTCTAGGTTGTCTTCTAGTTGCATGGTGATAATGGACTTTGATTTTGTGTCTTTAGTAAAGTAATGGCTTACTGTAAGATAAGTTGTAGCATGAGGAATACAATACATGACCTAGAAATAGTACAAATTAGGCCTTTGATATTTCAATGTTCAAATATTATATATTCCTCAAATTAAAAGTTGATGACATGAGCTGTTGATGTGGAAATTTTTTGGTATATTCTTTTCTCCTCATTTTCATGCCTTTTATCTTCAAATTTTGGAAGCATGTGGAAAATGTGTGATACTTTTGGAAATAACCTCTTCACAAGCTACAAAGCATTTTGGAAGGAGGGAGATATCTTCATCAATGAATGGGAAATAATTTTTGTCTCATATAGAAATCTCCCTTAAGTTTTGGCAAATATAATAGTCTTTTGAATGTAATTGTAAACCTCAAATGAAAAAGTGACATGTTTGTTGGTGAATTTTAAAGAACCAAGCAGAACCCACTAAGCATCTATGAATTTTCCAAACTCAATTCTCGAATACTTAGGAGACAATTGGCCAATGAATGAGAGGAAGCTAGGAAGCTTCCCTCCTAAAATTTGGGCTTTGTAAGACTTGAGAGGGTGTTCCCACAATGTGCATCTTACAACCTTCCTACACAATTATACCACACATTGCACAATTAATAGATACATTCTCATTCAAATGCTAAATCGATGAAATCTTTAAAGAAACAAGAAATTCCTTTGCAATATCACACTTCTAAAGTGAAGAATTCATACAACACCAACCACAACAAAGGTATATCAATTAAAATATTGTTTATGAATGTTGTTCTCAAATTGGATAACCAAAACCATGGGAAATGCATATAATACTTAAGATCAGTGCCATATCTTTGGGCAAGGAGTCAAAACACAACAAATTGAACTATAAGGTGAATTTAATCCTAAACATCCATGATCTACATGAGATTGAATTGAAATTCACATATTAATACTCAGACTCTATGACTAATTATCAGATCCACCAAACAAGTATACGAATTCATGATTTAATCAAAGCATTTGAACTGATCCATTAAACCAATGCCTAAATTAAAACACACATCAAAGCATAATTATAATGAAGATTAATGAAAGGATTCTTGATCGATTTTTCATTAATAATTTAGATACAATGTAAAGCTGGAGAGATGATAGACTCAAGATATTTGCATTATTGTTCAGATATGCTTAGAAACCATACAATTGACAAAATTCACTTGCTCGACTGAAAACTTAAGATATAGACTTCAAATATGTTATCTTTGTGCTCACCATTTGCATAATTTAGATCTAGAATACAACAAGAGACCTGTACTAATGGACCTGAATTCCCTTTTATGAGAACAAGGGAGTAAAACAAGCTTTAGGCCGAAAAGTACACTTGTCACATTTCAATATGATCGCTATAATATATGTTCCCTTTGTAGTTATATTTACACTTACAATTGGAGGGAACATATATGAGACAAAGTTTATTTCCATTTGCTGAGGAGGATAGACCCACCTTCCAAAAGGAACTTTGTTGAAAATAATAATCTTCTAACCATTGCAACATATTCATTCCTTTGAGAAAAATTGAAAAATATACAAAATATGGAAAAGGTGAATACACATCCAAGTCAGCATCCCAGTCATCGGTAATCAACATTTACATTTAGTGTTTTCAATTTGGAGACACATATATTTTATACATTGTAATCTTTTGAGGCCAGACCTATATTATACTTGACCAAGTATATGTGTTCTCCATTCTTGTATTCACAAATCTAATTCATCAATAAATATCCTCTCCCACTGCTCATAATCTGCATCATATGGCCAATTGAAATCAATGATTTCATCCATCTTCTTTCTATATGGAGAGTAATTTGTCATCACTGAATTGGCTTCTTTGTCAAAATATTCTAGGAAGCTAATGATGAATGATAGTTTCTCAAGGGTAGTCTTCAATATATCAATGTCAACATTCTCACAAATGAGAGCTGCTTGAGAAACAATAGTGGTATCCACCTGGTGCTTCCATGTTTTTAGAGGCTTGACCTCATCATACATATGTTGAATATTAGGTAACAATGTCAATTATGCCTCATCAAACTTGAACTTCAATTCTCTTATTTTCTACTCCAATGGGGAAGCATACCCCTGAAAATTTTGTTCCCTAACCTTATGAATAAACCTATAATTTGGTATCACCCTTGGATATCTATCCTCCTACTGCTAAGCTCTAACTGACATAAGTTTCAAATCACCAACTCTAGGAATCCATTTATCTAAGATTGGGGAGCCAATTCCTTATCGCTTTGGGATAACCTTATTTCTTCCAACATCAAAGAATAATTTGCATGAACACTATTTAGTTTGCTCTAAATTTTCTTATTCATATGCTTAAGTACTATATGAAAAATATTGGAATTGTTCTCATACGTGGTGTCTCAAGCTTGTTCAAGAAATTTCTTGTATACATCAATTTGGAAGAGTAGTTGTGCTTTGGTAGGCTCATTTGATGGAATTGCACCCGATGTGCTTGGTTCCTCTACTGTACGTGGTTCCTAACCCATGCTATATGGTACTATTTCCTAGGCTTGTTCTGGGTGAATGGGAGATTGAGGCTATTTTATTGGAGAAGTAGGTGGTGTATAACTTGAGCTAGTTGGGTCTTGTGCCCTCAATATTTCTATATGTTTCTTGTATAATGCTACCTCAGTTTCTAGTACAACCACATTTTGCTGACTCCCTTTATATTTAGCAACCAATTCATTGTACTTACTCCTATACATATCCCTTGCAAGAGTAAGTCTCTCTACTACTGGTTTAGCAAATTTTGCAACATTTACTACCATATATACTACTTCCAAGGCGAAAGTGTCAGAGACCATCTTTATAACCAATTGTCCATTGAAGTCAACTGGCTCAACAACTATTGGATTTCTAGATCCCAAAGAAAATGACAAAACTACCAATGCATCTAAGTCTTCCCTAAATGTTGATCCCTAAAGTGCCAATTTTTCCTCTTCTTCATCTTGAAATAGGGGCTTTTCATTCCTCCTTATGGTGTCCAACACCACTGCATCAGCTATCTCCCACTTAGGTAACTACAATACACCACTCTTTTGTACAAGTTCTCTATCCTCCTTAGCTGTAATTCCTTGGAACTCCTCCCTCATAACTTTCCTTACATTTTCTTGAATATTACCTTTAGGGAGTTTTGGGTGTAAGCTCCTTTCTCTTGCCACATTTTTTGCATATTTTGAGGCTTTGGCTCTCCATATAAAATCCTTAAATGCCTTGGTTTCAATGAAAGAATAATCTTCCATGAATGCTTTGTAGGTTTCATTCCTCTAATCATCTGCATTGTTCAAACCACTAAGATTAGCATTTCCAAGTCTAAGGCCACTTTCTCTTGAACTTGAGCCAACCTCCCTTATGGGAGAAGGAATTCCTTGTTGCATTTCTTTAGGAGTAATAAGAATGTTATCCTCCTCTATATCAGGGTAGTCAACTAACCCTTTGGCTTCAACCCTTTAATTCTTAGCAGGTGGTTGCTTTGATAGAGCAAGACTTCTAGGGGTGAATCTACATCAATCACAATGGATGGAGTCTATATTGGGTGTGATGGCACTAATCTCTTAGGAGAAGTTTCCCTTGACCCCTCTGATGTAGTAAGGGTTGTCAATGTTCAATTTTTCTCTACTATTTTCTTCTTCCTGGAATATATTCTTATCTTTGATGGTGGCTAGTAGGAGGGTCTCTCCTCCAACAATACACTGGGATCTTCCTCAACTGCCACTGATTTCCCTTTATCTGTAACCACACGCTCTTCCCTCAAGATATCCACTATGCTCTCAAAATTGTCTATAACATGCATAATTCTATTGAACTCTCCCTTAATATTGGGAATAGGATCATAGTTGGGATTGGACATTTTAACTTTCTCCACCATCTTAATAAAAGCCAAATACTTTGCTTTCCTCTCCTCTTTTTCTTGGAAGTTAAAAAAATTCCTGATTACATCCTCGGGATAGTAAAAGTTGTGTACAAAAGAGCCACTTCTATGCTTTGCCTTCATTGCAGCAATAAAAACCTTAGGGTCATGGTTTCTTGGGTCAATAGTATTCAAATTTTATGGTGCAAGAAGATGCACCAAATCCTTCTATCCTCCCTTTATCATTACAAAGTTAGCAATTGTTGTCCATTCAAGGAAGAACGGGCCATTTTCAATGTCTCAGGCAGGTATACCATTTGAGCTGCTCCTAGTTGCCTCATGATCTCCAGAAATCCAATCCTTAGTGGAACATCTCTTGGTAATACAAATGGATTCATATTTGTTCCATAGACTCTGAAGATTGTTATGTTAGGATATGGTATTATGTTTCCCCAATTGTGGCTCAAATTCAAATCTACTCTCCTTTCCATGGGCCTCAGGAAGTCATGGATCTCCTTAGGGATCCTTGGTGGATTATATAGTAGGAACCTCCTTATATTTGAGGAAAATGCATTGTGGAAAACCACATAATCAAATTTCTGGTCATCTTTGTCAAGAATTTGGGTCCAGCATTGGACAGGTAGATCAATTCCATTTTCCTTCTTCAATGTTATATCCTTCTCAAAATTCTTCTCTCCCTTATACAAGAACATATGAATTAAGAGAGAATACTACCAGAAATGTACCCAATACTTTTCTCCTTGCATTTCAACTAAACCCTTATGGATGCATTTTTCCAAATATGTGGCATAGTCATAGACTACATTGAAGGCTGGGTGTTGAAAATGTGTTACCATATAACTATACTCTCTTGGTAAGGTGTCAGGTGGGGTGAAAAAAATGACATGGCATAAGGAATAGACTGTTTTCTTGAATTAGTTAGCAAAATACTTCATGGGGAAGGGTTCTAATTCATCTCTACCAATTTTTATTTGTTTCTTATTCTTCCCAACCCCAGTGCTAGCAGTGTGCATAGGTAACATTATTGTTCTGAGAAAAACCCTAGTGTTTTGATATTCCTTTCTAAAGACATTCATATCAATAGGAATCATATCCTTGTTCCACTCATGCAACTAGAAAATCTCTGTAATTTCTTCTATAGTTATTTTCAACATATGCTTACCATCAAATGCTCTAATTACTCTAGAAACTGGGTCATATCTCACAAAAATGTCCTTCAATAGGTCAACATCCATGTATACATTGGGAACTACCACCTTTCCCATGTCTAATCTCCAAGGATTTCAAACTGGTGCACCAATATTTTTGTGTCTAAACTAGTGTTGAAATAATTTCCATCTAATGAAAGGCACTTCGACATCCTTAATAGAACATTGCTTGTCCATTAATCCCTCTTTAATTCTAGGGCCATGAAACAAAAGTATTCCCTCAACCTTTTTGTTAGTGGAAGGTTTCAATAGGTCACCTATATCTTGGGAGAGCACTTTGGTTGGTGTTGCAAAGTCGATGGTTTGTGTTTTGGGTGCCATTAGAAATGGGATAAGTTCAGAATAATTTAGGGCTTTGACATAAAAGGATTTAAGACCTAGTTATTACTTCAAACCTAGGGCTCAACTCAAAGGTACAAAATTCAAAAGGTTTGATAGAATTATGACTTTTTAAAGAAATATCAAACCTCAGTAAAGCAAGTAAAACAAAGCACAAAAGCCAATTCAATTGAATACATAGTGAATATTAACCCCAATTCCAAATAGTTTGAATAAAGAATAGAAAGTTGTGTTTGTTTTACTTATGGTCTTTTACTCATAAGAAACCCTAATTTTGATCACACTAAACTCTGTAAATGCTTTTTCTCAATCTCCTATGTGCTCCAAATTTGTTGGCAATTCTCAATTATGCAAAAGCTAATCATTTACATCTAGTTTGAGCAAAATTGGGTAGCTTTGGAAGTCAATCTTACCATTACTGCTCACTCGTGTGAAGAAAAAATGGCTACCATGTTTGTACCCCTAGTTTTGAATGTCTACCGTCGATCTCCCCATGAGATGGCCTTTCAGACGACTCAAATAGAGTCAATGATATTTTAATTTCCATCGATGTTGTGTGCCACTCCATTGGCCAATGAGATTTTTCCAACTAGAAACTAACTCATCTACCTCTGGGCTCCACCTTCTCTCTTTCCAAGTGATCATAGAATCCATGCGTCAATAGCTCATTGACCCTACAACTCTTATTAAAGCAATATTTTAATCTCATAAGGTGAGAGGAGATTGACTGAGATTCAATCTCACTGTCACATCTTGGTCGTTGATCTAAAAGCTTAAGACATCAAGTTCAATAATGAATATTGGGCCCCACACCCATGGCAATACACGCATCAATAGCCTGTTCACCCCATGGATTTTATTTAACCATTATTTAAATCTCATGAGGTTGGCGGGGAAAGGCCAAGATCAATTATTGAGATCGAACAGTCAGTAATATTTGTGCATGCAACAAAGTTAGTTTTAAAGACAAGGCCATGACTAGGTTGATGAGACTTAACCCTTAGGAAGAAAAACTTAATACATAAGTCTTTAAACATGAAATATTCATCCCAACTATGGAAAAATTAAAATGATAAACTTGCAAATGGTGACTAACAGACTTAGACAAAAGGGGCCAATGTGAATAATGATTTCAATGGCTCAAGTTACAACTAAAGTGATTGGAAACTAGGTGTAATAGTTCAATAGAGGATTAGAACATTCAAGGCTTATGACTATATGAATTTTGAAAAGAGGTTTTTTAACCTAAACCCCAAACCCTACCCTCAGACACAGAAGCTCAAAACCATGACAAGGCAAGACTCATCTCAAATTTATTTTAAAATTTTTAGTAGCTCTACTAGTGGCTCATGCTCGGGGATGCATACCCTTGGTGGGTATGGTGATAATCTAGATCTCATAGTGAAGCATACCAATACAGAGAGAAAAAAACCCAGGATCTTTCCCAGAAAAGGAAAGCAGATGCAACTGAAAGCAAACACACCAAACCTATGTACACTAATTACAAAAAAATATAATGTATATGGAAGATAACCTATTTTAGGAGAAATAGGACTTCAAGAACTATCCATGTACTAGAAGTTCTAGAATTTCACCTATCAAGGATTGCAAAAAATATGAGTCCTCTTCATGTGTATTTGCAATCAAATATGGCCCAAGCCATAGAGGATCAAACTTCTCATGTCTTCCTTTGTCTTCCACCCTTTCATTCCACGTTAAAACCATGCATCCAACTTCAAATTTTCTTTCAATGGCCTTTTTATCATATAGGTGTTTGATTTGAAGTTGTAGCTTCTCATTTCTTTTATAAGCTTCTCTTCTAGTTTCATCAAGATTAATTAACTCTTCCATCCTATGTTGCATCTCATCACATATGTTTGTATCATACTCTTGAAAAAACTTGTACATATTTAATAGGTTTTAATGAGGTATCCTTGCTTCTACTCCATAAACAAGGTTAAATGGAAAATTCCCAATGACCTTGACTATAGTCCTATTTTCCCACAATGCAAGCTACAATTTTGAATCCTAAGCTTTCTTGTTATTCTCAATCATTTTTTTGATGATCTTCATCAAACTCTTTTTGCTGGATTATTCTTGTACATTCCCTTGTGGGTGATAGGGAGATGAGTATGAGGCACATATACCATGCTTATTGCAAAAAATAGTGAATTCCTCAGATCTGAAGCACATGGCATTGTTAGAAATGATTCTTTCTAGGACTTCGAATCTAATCAACACATTATTCATCAAGAAATAAATTACTACTTTTCTTGTTTCTTTCCTTATGGGAATTGCTTCTACCCACTTTGTAAATTACTTTGTTGCAACAAGGATCTAGGAATATCCCCCACTTGATTTCTATGATATTTTTCCAATAAAATCAATGCCCCATTGTTGAAAAGAAGCCTAAACTGAGATTGGCCTAAGAGGTAAATTACCAAAGAACTTTAATTTACCAATGAACCTCTGGCACACATCACATCTCTTAAAAAAACTATGAGCATATTTAAATATAGTTGGCCACCAAAATCCTGCTCTCAGTATCTTGTGAGTAGTTTTTTTTTCATGTAGTGACCTCCACATGCTCCTTTGTACATCTCAATTAAAATCTCTTCTACCTGATCTCCATCCAAACACCTAAGTAATACACCTTTTGGGATTCTCCACTAGATTTCACCATCAATAATGATATATTTGATAGCTTGTAGCTTGAGAGTTTTCTTTCAATATTGGGTATGCCTTCAGGGTATTGCATTTTCTATAGGTATTACATAATTCTTTTGTACCATCCACAAGTTTGCATGTCACATATGAGCACAACATTTTCAAGATCAACTTAATTTAATTGATTCACAACCAAGTTGGTCTCAGCCATTAACTTAGCCAGACCCTGACCTCTTACCAACTTTGTAATCTAGATATCAATATTGAACTCTTGGTTCCTATTGATCCACCTGCATCTTCAACTTGTGGTCTCCTGTTGAGTGAAAATATCTTTAACTGTTGCACTTGGAACATATGCTACTATAGATGCTCCCATCAAGTCTGTCATAAATTTTTTTACAACTTTGACCAATGCATAAGCCTACTTCTCTGTGGCATCATACTTAAGCTCAATATCTTGTAAAGGCTTGTTAAAGAAAGCAATAGGCTGCTCAATGCCTTCATTGTTCTTCTGTAAGAACACTCCTACCACAATATGGAAAGAAGCAAAAGTGAATAGTTGAAATGGCTTCGCATAATCAGGGGATTTGACCACAAGATCCTCTTTAATGATATCCTTTATAGCTTGAAAATATTTGGTAGGATCTTTTGTCCATGCAACCTTTTCTCCTTTCTTCAACATTTTAGAGATAGGCCTAACAATTTTAAAAAAATTTATGACAAACCTTCTCACAAAATTAATTTTCCCAAAAAATGATTAGAACAATGATCTTCTTCCTTCTTATTATGTGCAGTCAAATCATCCTGATATATAGCTAGGAATAGATCAATAAAATCTATGAAGGCCACATTCATGGCTCTAATGTTGCACCTATATTGACTAGGTTGAATGGAATTCTCACATACACATAGGTTTCCCATGGTGTAGTGAATGCGGTCTTGTATTGTTCAGATTCTTTCATCATGACCTGGTTATAGCCTGAGAACCCATCCATCATCGATATCGAGTCACATCCTATCACCTTCTATAACATAGCCTCCATATTAGGTAGAGGATAATTGTGTTTCAAGGATGCTACATTTAGATTCCTAAAATCTACATAGATCCTTAGGTCACCATTCTTTTTTCTAACTAGAACCAAGTTTGAAACCCATGAAAAATGTCTTATTGGCTTAATAATTCCAACATCCCTTAACTTTGTGAGTTCCTCTTGCATTTTGGGTTGTAGTGTGGGATTTATTAGCCTTTTCTTCTGCCTAAAAGGCTTTCCATCAGGCTTCAAAGGTATCTCATGTTGAAATAGACCTTCCTTGTAAGCCTTTAGGTCATCATATGACCATGAAAACACATGTTTGTACTTTCTTAATAGGGCATTCAACATGGCTCTAACATGAAGCTTCATTTTATTTCCTATGTATACCTTTTTGAGAGAATTCTTAGTTCCTAGATTGATTTATTCTAAATATTCCTTGTGGGAAGATGTATGCTAAACATTTGTTTTATCAGGGCCATCAAAGACCCTCTCCAATGCAACTAATCCTTTGGGAATCTTATTGGTTTTCAGTTGGATTACTTCATTCCCAAATAGTGATTTTGTACCATCTACTTCCACCACCAATGAACCAAAATCATTTTTTTGGCTTTCATATTGATCAATACAATGCAAAAACCTCAAAATATCATTGTCATCATCAAATACTTTCCAGTTACAAATATTGTCAGGCACTACAGGCTGAGTTTTCACCTCTATCTTTGAGATGTAATCAAAAGTAACATCATCTAATCTAACAAAAATATTAGCTAACAAATGTGCCCTAACATTCATTCCCCTTTCTATCCAGTCTATATTGAAAGCATCAAAAACCTCAATGGTATACCAAATTGCATTCCTATATTTCTTAAGCCTTTTGTTTTTGGGAAAAAATTTGGATCTAACCTGGGAAACCACTAATTCAAAATCCCCCAACACTTTTAACATCTTGATACCATGCTTTGAAGCTAATTTTAGACCAAGCAATAGAGCCTCATATTTGGCTACATTATGTGTGCAAGAAAATTTCAACAAGAAAGAGTAATTGAATGTTTTACCTTGCAGGGAAATGAGGACAACTCCTGCACTTGAGCCTTCCTTGGAACAAGTTCCATCAAAGTACATAGTCCAAAGAGTGTCTCCTTGTGGTGTATCTAAGACCTCTCATAAATTGGTGTAGGCTTAACCTCTTCCTCTTTTTTCAATTCTTCAACCTGAAAAGTGTCTAGACTAGTATCCACAAAGTTGATTATTACTAGTTCTTCTAGCTCCTTTGCATACTCAATCATGTGACAGACTCTCGGTTCCATAGAAATTTTGACATCCTTTTGGTCAATGCAAAAGGTAGCAAAAGATAAATCAAACGGAATGCTTCCACCCATGGATGCACTCCACTGTCTTGATAGCAACATGCCATAATTTGGTGGGATATCCACCACTATGATACTCATGTACAATTCCTTCTTAGGGAATTCTGCAAGCTTGTATGGGACTCTATTAATCACTCCTATGACAAGTAATTCTCTTGAGTCATAGCATAACAATTTTCATAAGCATTATCAATCTTCAAACCCATTTCCTTCATGATTTCTATTGGAATCACATTGTTTGAGGCCCTTGAATCAATCATGTAGTTTCTTAACAACTTCCCATCAATGATCAAACTTAGGAAAAATGGATTAATATGACTTGGGCTTGCAGTGATTGTGGTCCCCAAATAGATCTCAATATTTTTATCAACCACTCCTTCCACTTTATCACTCTTTTTCTTGATTTGTGACCACTTTGGGTGGATCAACCACCAATTTGTCACTATAGGTTGTGGCTACACTATTGATGAGGGAAAATATCTTATTTTTATGTTCATCAATCCTCATCATTTCCAAAAGTGGGACTATAAACTTAACCTAAGGCAACACTTGAAACATATCCACAAGAGTATATTTTGGTAATTCAGGAAAGACTACTTCCTTTCCCATTATTTTTTCAATTTGTTTCTCACCCTTTTCCGCAACATGCTCCTACTCTTTAACCTTCATAGTTGGGGAAATGACTTGATCATCTATCTTGGATTTACCCTTTTTAGCCCAAATTTTGGCTCCTTTATCCTCTTTGGGCTTTGTCTCATCTGTCTTATTTTTTGCTTTAGTCCCCTTGTCATCTACTTTCTTCTCTTTAGTGAACATGCTGCCAAGTTTACCTTGATCACCATTCACAATTTTATTTATCAAATGATAATTACTCATTGCTCGATTAGACAATGTAGCTGTCATACTTTCAATCTCTTTATTTGAGGGTCTTCTTAGACAAACATTACCCACTTCAATATTATAGAAATTGAAGTCATCACCTCTCTCTTCATTGCAGAATATTTGTTGATGGTGTGCACTCACTTCTTTCCTTTTCATATCAACATCACCTTGGAAAGGCTCATCATAAGAAGAATAGTCATCACAAGCAAGATCTGATGCATTCATTAGTACATTTACTATCTCATCCTGATCTTGAGGAAGCTCAAAATCTCCTTGATCATCTTGGGACTCCTCCAAAAATATTTCCATTGCACATTGTTGTTGTGAGTGAGGTAACTAACTTACTATGCACCATGGTAAATCTTCAGTGACTTTTGTAGAGTGCTTCTATAATGGGTTAGGTGTACCTTGTTTCTGAATATTTCTTTGGTTGTTGTGAACTAGCTTTCCATTATTCCAATTAGTATGATAAGGGTAATCTTGTAGCCTTTCATTTCTTTGGAGTTGAGGTTTTTCCTTCTTTGCCACCTTCCGCAGTAAACTAATAACTTGATCCAATTTTTCCTTAGGAGCTACAACCTTACCAACCTTTTCATTCTAAACTCTAGATTCTTCAGAGCTTTAGGGTCATCTCTTCTACCCACTTTACCTGATGCTCTCCTATTGTTCTCTATATAAACTACCATTTTGTAGGCCTCTCTCAGATTCTATGGATTCTTATCCCTGAGTAACTCATTTTTGAATCATATGCATTATAGTATACCACTAGGCATACATTTTCATTAGGCCTTAAATAGCTAGGGACTCTATTCATAGTCTTTTGGAACCTTTCATTAAACTTAGTTTCCATTTCATTATGTCCCTTTGTGATATTATTAAAATCATTTAACCTAAACCTAGGATCGGTTTGGTGTCCATATTGTTCTCTAAATATTCTATAGAAAGCATCCTTTGAATCAATACTTGCATTAGGCAAGCTCCTGTACCAATCCCTAGCATCTTTAGTCAATGATTGCATAAAATATTTCATAGCAACATCATCATCCCACAGCTCAAAATCTTCCACAAAACTTTGAAAGGCTTTCAAATGATCTTCACCACTGAGAGTATTATTACCAGTAAATTTGGGAACATGTTTCCTTGCATTATCTGGGACAAAATTTGGGTATCCCAAGATGGCATCAAAACATAATTTCTTATATCTATTAGTATGCCATAATCTTCTTCCAAAGGGTCCCTCCTCCTCTTTTTGATTGTCATGATTCCTTCTCATGTCATAATTTTTTTCAGGCCTTCTTGGTTGGGAATCATATTGGTTATACTTTTGGGTTCTCCTAGCCCTATTCTCTAGCTGTAAGGATGAATTGGAAGGATTTGCACTAGATGAAGGGTTTTCATTCACATGGGGACTTGAATATGGTGTATGGGCTTGAGGGATTTGAGTTCCAGGGACAAATTTTATGGTAGACTCTAGGAAACCTAGTTTCTACTTCATTTTAGTATTCACAACTAGTAATTCCATCTTTTGCACTTTCTTCTAAAACTCCTCATTTTATTTTATTAACTTATCATCCAATGAGATAGAATCATTCTGTGATGTGTCCTTCTTAAAAGAACCTCCCTCATTTATATTTATTCCCCCCATGGGATTCTTTCCTCTATCAATATTCTGGGAAGCATCATTTGTATTACTAGGGGGAGGATTAACTAGAATGGGAGCCTTTATAGTAGGATTGGTCCATGAATTTGCACAAGCATTACTAGTGGAGGGAACTATAGGATCCCTCATTACAATATCTTCAACAGTAGGACTAGTTTTTTGGGCATATTTAGTTGCTAACCTTTCTAGTTCCTCCATTTGCTCAACTTTTCTTTTTAACATATATCTCTCAATCATGGCTTCCCTTATCCTCTTTTCTTTCTCTTCATCCCTTTCCTTTTTATTTTCATCACATCTTAAGGCTCTTTCTCTAAGTTTTTGCATATCATTAAAAGCTTCTTCCTCATCTGGTAAGGTGGTATCAACATCAGATGTTACTAAAATTTTAGCATGGTCAGGGGTATTTTCATGGGCATGTTCATGGGCATACTCATCAAAACCAGTCAGTAGATCTTGAGGAAGAGGAGTATTTATGATAGAAGCTACAAAAATTCTCCTTCTAGTTTCTGCTTTGGATGCTTCTTCATGTGACCATGGGTTCCTTTCATTTGTGCTTGAATATTCTTTGATTTTATAAACCTTTTCAATTTTCTTCTATTCTTCTACTTTACTTCTTTGATGTCTTCAAATATTGGAACACACTAGTGCAGAGATTTTAGAGTCACCACCCAAATTGCTTGGGACAAATTCGTAGAAATTGTGTTGCAATTTATGCAAATTTTATGAGATCCTTACATAATTAGACAAGTTTTGACAAATCCGAAGTGCATTAAATTGAAATTTGAGCAATGACTTTATAGCACAAAATTTTGTGGGACACTTTGAAACAAACCTAAGCAAGGGTGAGTAGAAACATCAAATATATCAACTCTACAAATAAACATCACTATAATTCATAGTGATAATAGAAAAGGCTTTCAGGAGAATAAAATTTATCAGACTTATCCCCAGTATATTTTCCAATCTATTGGTGAATTTTAAAGAACCAAGCAGATCCCACTAAACATCTATGAATTAACCAAATTCAATTCTCGAATACTTAGGAGATGATTGGCCAACGAATGAGAGGAAGCTAGGATGCTTCCCTCTTCCACTTTGGGCTCTATAAGACTCAGGAGGTTGTTCCCACAATGTGCATCTTACAACCTTCATACACAATTATACCACACATTGCACAATTAACAGATACATTCTCATTCAAATGCTAAATCGATGAAATCTTTAAAGAAACTGGAAATTCCTTTGAAAGATCACACTTCTAAAGCTGAGAATTCATACAACACCAACCACAACAAAGGTAGATCAATTAAAATATTATTTATGAATTTTTTTCTCAAATTAGATAACTAGAACCATGGTAAATGCATATAATACTTAAGATCAGTACCATATATTTCAGCAAGGAGTCAAAACATAGCAAATTGAACTATAAGGTGAATTTAATCCTAAACATCCATGATCTATGTGAGATTGACTTGCAATTCACATATTAATACTTAGACTCTATGACTACTTATTAGATCCTCCAAACAAGTATACAAATTCATGATTTAATCAAAGAATTTTAATTGATCCATTGAACCAGTCCCTAAATTAAAACACACATCAAAGCATAATGAAAATGAAGATTAATGAAAGGATTCTTGATCGAATTTTCATTAATAATTTAGATACAATGTAAACCTGGAGAGATGATAGAATCAAGAGATTTTCATTATTGTTCAAATATGCTTAGAAACCATACAATTAATAAAATTCACTTGCTCAACTAAAAACATAAGATAAACACTTCAAATATCTTCTCTCTGTGTTCACCATTTGCATAATTCATATCTAGAATTCAAAAAGAGACCCGTACTAGTGGCCTTGAATTCCCTTTTATGAGAACAAGGGAGTAAAATAAGCTTCATGTCAACAATTACACCTATCACATTTCAATTTGACCACTATAATATATGTTCCCTTTGTAGTTATATTTACACTTACAATTGGAGGGAACTGTTATCCCCTGAAGTTTCACCTTGTTGAACCTGATGTCCAATGCCTTAGTGTAACATTGGAAGACCTCCAAAGATGTGGGTTTCTTGTAAGTAGAGGTCAACCTTCGAAGAAGGCCAACTTCCTTTGGTGTCACCTAAAACTACTGATTTTTTGAAGGAAAAGGGAGAGAGACAATGCATAAAAATGAAAATTAAACTCTAAGGTGATCCACTGAAATGACAAGAATAATGAGATACTCGAGCTACACTTGAATACTAGTGACAACCATGAGACTGCACAACAAGATCTTGTAGATCACACATTCAAATAGGTTTGACATGCACATGAATTTAAGAAGGAAAGGCATATTTTCACAAACTAGAAGCTCATGTGCAGGATTAAGTAAACACAGTTTGTAACCTACATGATACTACTTCTACAAAGAAAGGCACGACATGAAACAAAAGCTATAAGGAAAGAGAATATTTCACTAAGTAGCTCAATGAATCACTTAAAAAGAATGCACTATACTTGACAAGAATCAGAAGGCAGAATGATGGACCATCAATAGTAACCAAGGTAGATTTTGTATATTATGTTCCAAATTGAGTTACAGAATCCTGCTAGTCTGAGAGAGGACTACAAAAAGGGTCATAGACTTCAGAAGAGCATACATCGGAGCTTCTTTACAAGAAGGAAAAAATTCCTTATATACAAAAGTGATGTCGGCCCCTAGGGCTTACAAAATATCTATCAGAAAGATCAGCCTTTAGATTTTTCATGTAGTTAATGCTGCACCTTGTGTGTCCTGTTGTTCATGTCAGTGTGAAAGATCACCCTTGGAGAAGCACTCAGATCTTTAGCAGCAACCACCGCATTCATTTCTGATCCTCGTGTCCACCTTTGAACCTCCTTGTCGAGTGCTTTGAATGCTCCTGAGCTCAGAACAGATACATGTTGATTTTCATCTTGTTGATCTTCTTTTTGCTGGTGAGACAGCCATGACCACTCGTAGCTCCTTCTGATTGGCTGAACATACTCCACATAGATTCCTCGGGTGGTCAAAGCTCCTCTAATCAGAATTGCATCTCAGTGAGACACTGAAAGTGTCTCACCTATGCGATTATGCCCTTCTAAAGTTATCGACATAACATGACATTATCGATGAGAGGTCTTATCGAGCCCACAAGTCATGTTGATATCACTGAAGCCATCAACAAGACACAATTCTATCACTGAGACATCATGACAAAATCCCTCTTGTCTGCTTGAGCTCTCTTCTATTCGCTGAGACCGCATCAAGTTGGGAAGACATCTTACCGAATGTAAGACCTCCTTTCTGAGTCTCCCCGAATGCATTTTACTCTGACAGGCCCTACATTTCCTTCGTTTTGACTTAATTGCTATCACGCCGAGACATTTTATTCCACTAAGCTCCAGGTCTCCTTCAACATGACTCCCATCCATTGGGAAGACATCATACCGAAGGCGCTTTCCTTTGGCAAGGGTCTTTCAGTCGGCATGACTTTCTTTATTGCCCAGACGTAATGTAGAATTCCTTTCCCTTTGGTGAACTTTCATTTCAGGAGGCTTCACTGGTAGGTGAGACCTTTGCCGATGACGCTTCCTATGTCGCCAAGACCTTCCAGTGTCACCGAGACCTCTTAGTGAGCTCAAAATGTTACACCGAAGGCTCCTTTTACTTCACTGAGATTACTCCTTAGTGAGCTCCCTTTTGTCGGTGAGACCCCCTTGGTTCACCCATACCTCACATCAAGGTTTGCTCTTTCACCATGTCCATTTCGATATCTCCTCGAGCTCCTCTTCATTCAGCAAGACACTCGAGTGTCGGTGAGATGTTTTAAAAAAAGAAAGAGGCTACACCAAGACCCTTCATCTCTTGTCGGTGAGACTCCTTTGATGTCACCCCAAACGTATTCCATTCCACCGAGCTCTTTACTTCCTTCGGAAAGACCATGACAAGTCGGGAAGACATCATGGTGCAGTCCATCAGTCATACCAATTCTCATTTTGTCGCTGAGACCACCTTGATTCGTCGAGACATCTTGTTGACTTCCCTTTGCCTCTCGTGTTACACCGAAGATCTCTCCCCATTCGCCAAGACATGCTCCTGTTGGCCAGACCTCCTAGTGAACACTTCTCTTTCTGTCGGGGAGACTTCTTCATATTGGCAAGACCCCATCCTTTCGAAAAGACATCTCGCCGAAGAGGAAGCTTTATGCTAAGAACTCCTCGGTGAAACACTGTCGGTGTAACCCTTGCCGGTCGCCGAGACATCATGCCGACTTGACCCTCCTTGGGCGAGACCCCCAGCCTTCGGTGAGACATTCTTGATCACTGGGACATCACTGCAAAGGCTTCAACTCTTGGCGAGGCCTCCTTTTTATCTTTGGTGTGACCTTCATCCTTTGGCAAGACATTTTGCCGAAGGCAATATCCTTTGCCGAGATCCGTGCTTGTCGTCGAGATATCTCAGGGAACTCCTCTTCAGTCGACAAGACATACCCGGGTCACCGAGACTTCTTAGCGACCTTCTTGTTACACCGAAGGCCCCCTTTTGTCACCAAGACCCCCTCCATTCGTCGAGACATCATAGCGAACTCTTTGTCTTAGGGAGCTCCCTGAACTCCTTCATCCTTCTTGTCACCAAAACATCCCGGGTCGCCGAGACATCTTGTAGAACTCAATCCTCACACCGAGAGCCTTTAGAGTCAGGGAGACCTTCTGCAGTTGCCGAGACCATGCCGAAGACATCAACACCATCGGCAAGACTTTCTTTTCTCGCTAAGACTTCTCTCCGAGACTCTTTGTTGCCCCGAATGAATGCAGTCGGTGAGACTTCCACACATTGGTAAGACTTCTTACCGACAATATTACTTTCAGTGAGAGTCTCCCTGACTGATGATTGAATGGCCTATCGGCCAGAGAAATCCATGTGATAAGAGGTCATGCCGAACCCTTCCTGTCACAGCGATAGGCTCTATAGCTTCGTTCGACAAGATAAAAACTAGGTCACAGCGACCTGTTCAAAACAAAAAGTATCAAAGCTGCAAGTCGGCCAAACAGTGAAGATGATCTGTATAGGATCTAGACTAGATTGCAGTATTTAAATGCTTAACTTTTACAATGCTTTTACAATGATTATTCCAAGTTAATTAAATCAAAATTAACTTATGGAAATAACAAAATGAAAATAATAACAAGGTGATTATAACAGAAAGGAAGGAAATGAGAGACAGAAAGAGAGAGAAGAAGAGAAGTGCAAACAGTTGATAACGGAGTTCGTCACGAAAGTGACTACGTCTCTGGGTCCACTCCAATAGAGAGACCGATCCGATTAACTCCAAAATCGATTACAAAGCACCACAATCATTCTCCAAGCACTTCGGCAGCATAACAGCGCTCTGACGTGCGAGAATGACTCAAAGAATCTCCACAAGACCTCTCTTTCGATTATCTCCACAGCTTCAAGACTTCGTCACCTGAAAGAAACTTCATTTCAACTCTCACCTCAAGCCCCCTTTAAATACATAAAATTTTCTCAAATTGGTTACTAACCAATTGATTTACAAAATATTTCCCAAATCCACCTTATCTCTCCAAAATACATAGAAATCTTCAACAATCTCCCTAAAACAACTTAATCTCCCTTATTTTACATAATAATCTTTAAAAATAACCCCCAAAATAAATTTAAGCCCTTCATTTTATTCCCATCGGGCTTTTATTGTTTTGGGGTTAATCCTTAGAAAGATTATTTGTTTGTTTGAATTTCAAATTTAGGAGTTTGTTTTAATTTTTATAAGGTATTCGGTTTTGAAACCATAACAAAACAAACCCACGCTAACAATATTATAAAGCCGTCTCATGCCTCACCGGTGGCAGTCCTTTTTGTTAGCCGGCCGGTTCGGGGTTCCAAACCCGCCGGCTAGCTTTTAAATAGCAATATGCCAATTTTTCGATAACAAAACAAACCGGTATTCCTTGGTAATTAGGCGCGGGTATGTAGGAGAATTGGTTGCTGGCCGCTGCGGAAAGTGGAAGGTATGGGGTTCGAATCCCCCAACAGTCATACATTTTGTTAACAAACATTCCAACTCTTTCAACCCACGCCACCGATGGCCACGTGTCGCACCAGGAGGGTGCCACGTGGCGGGTTCTCACTGCCTGATAATGCTGACTGTCCGTTGACTAAGCTGCCGATGTGTCCGCCACTGGGTGCCGACGTGTCTGATGACATGGCGTGCTGACTCAGCTGATGACTGTGCAATGACGTGTCTGCCAACTCGGATGATGACATGGAGGCTGACGTACACTGACTGGACTTGCTGATTGGGCGTACGGACTGCCACGTGTCACTCATCGATTGGTCCGTACAAATGCCACATGTCACACTCTGGTTTTTCCACATCAGATTCCGTACCATGTGCTGACGTCATCTGTACAGATGATGACGTCATCACTGTACTTCAGTCCACAAGTCAACCGAGAGCTTTGACCGCTGATAACTCTCGCATACGATGTCGGATTTTGATGAAACGAACGTTGCCGGAATCGTCTCGACGAGGTCTTCGCGATGACGCTGACTTCGAAGATTTTTGATGATGCCATTTTTTTCACCTTCTGGACGCCCCTGATTCCAGTTTGACCGAAGGTTTGACTGGCTATAACTCGTGCAAACGGACTCCTTTTCGCTCCGTTCGAGTTGCGTTGGAATCAGGACGCTGAGATCTTCTTGATGGTGTAGATTCTGGAGAGAAATGAGACACTTCAATTTTCACTGAAAAATGTCCACCGGATCAGGCCTCCCCATTGAAGACCTTTTGGACCTCCAAAAGTGACATTTACTCTGACAATAAGTGAGGACTTGGCCTCCCCACTTGCCCTGTATCTTCTGTACATCTGAAAACCTGACTCACAAGCACAATGAAGACTGCAACAATATTGTTGAACATAAACATAACTTTATCACTTCCATAAGCATCTACATCAATTGTCATAGCCACTAACCAACAAAAATTGACTAGCATCAAGCTGAACATCAATGCAGAAATGAAAGAGAATAAGTCAACAACAATTCGATCCTTTACAACAGGAACATTTTTACCCAAGGATCCATCAATGCTTTCAAGCATCATTTTCTCATGCTGTACTGGTGCATCCTGCAACATCTGACCCTGGTTAGCTACTCCAAGTTCAAGTTTAGAACCACCTGTACGACAGACATAAGAGTTAACTCTTTACTTGCATTAATTACCCTCTTTAACTGCCTGTTTTGCAAAAGAACGACAGTCTTAATCTTGTGAGAATGTACAATATACTGAATGCCATCTTTAAACAAATGATAATGATTTTGTTGCCGTAGAAGATTGCTTTTCTGTCATAAAGATAAGGGCTTCCAAGCACTATCCCACAGATATCCAGTGGAACCACATCAAACTGTACTTCATCCACAAATTTACTAGTGATTGTGAACCTTAAGGTGCATTGTTTTGTTACTTGCAACTTGTCATTTTCACAAATCCAACCTAGTGGATAAGGTTTCTTATGTTGTGTAGTTTTTAACCCCAAGTTCTTTACAACACTTTCTGAAATTAAATTCACTTGAGAACCACTATCTATGAGTGCATCAATTTTACTGTTCTTAGCAACAACCCTTAAATGAAATAGCTCATTCCTTTTCACATCTTCAGAGAAATCATTAACTGTAGAAGAAGAAGCACAACTAGCAACAGAAACACCAGAAATAGGGGTTTTACCTTTTAGACCCATCGCTGTTATCTTAGTCTCATCATCTGAATCTGAACCAAGATCCATAACAACATTTGTGGATTTGTCCTTACCCTTCTGTTTCTGATTACGTCTTTGAGCCCACTTAGGCTTCAATTCCGGATGCAACTTCCAACAGTGATCTTCATCATGACCATTCTTGTCACAATGAGAACAAGAAAGTTTCTCATCCTTCTTAACTGTAGCTGCCTTCTTTCCTTTCCCTGTCTCTGCATTCTTAGAAGATTTCTTTACATCATTATCAAACTTGTCAATGAAAGATCCTTTACCCCTTGACTCTAAGTGTGTAGCTTGAACAGACACTTCATCCAAATTACAAGGGTTCAAAACCAAAATGGAATGCCTAAGATAGGAATGCAAACCTCCTATGTACTTCAACAATGTGTCCTGGGTATACAAAGGAACATTCAAAGCAATAGCCCTTTTCCTGAATTCATGGGTGTACTCTTGGACAGTTTGACCTTTCCCTTGCCTAAACATTTGCCAGTCCATCATTAACTGCTGCATATGTCCTAGGGGATAAAACTGCTTCTTAAGAGCATTAATAAATTCTGCCCAAGTTAAACTGACTCTACCATGTTGTGAAACTTTTGCCTTAGACTTACTCTCCCACCAGGTTAAGGCTGTACCGCCTAAACGAAGAGTAGCTAATTGGATCCTATCAACATCATCTAATAAGTTCTGGACTCTACAGTAGACCTCTATTTGTTGAATCCAATCATCCAATTTTTCAGCATTAAGTTCACCACAATATTTAGGCAAGTCAAATTTTACATCCAGTTTAATTTTAGGTTTATACCCACTCTTGAAAGGATTAGAAGAAATAGAATGAGGAGAAGATGGAGAAGAAGGAGAAGGAGAAGAGGGAGGAGAAGAAGAAAAGGGATGATCTGGTTTCTTGCCACCATCTCTATGTTGTTCCTCTTTCTTGTCTTCACGAGCATCTTGCTTCGACGAACCTTCTTCACGTTCCTTCCGCTCTTGTCTCTCTTGAAAAAGAATGTCCACCTTTGCCTTCATCTCGAGGAATGCTTTTCGAAATTCCTGCTCACTGATTTCTTCAGGAACCTCCATTCCAGAAACTGACATCTTCGGAAATGTTCTACGCTTCCCGATCTCAGGATTAAAGTCTTCGAGCTTGCCTTCACCCTTCTGAATCCTAGATCTCGTTAGCATTCAAAAAACAAATAACTGCAATAATAGTCACCCAAAAGCTCTGATACCAACTTGATCTGTATAGGATCTAGACTAGATTGCAGTATTTAAATGCTTAACTTTTACAATGCTTTTATTTATTCCAAGTTAATTAAATCAAAATTAACTTATGGAAATAACAAAATGAAAATAATAACAAGGTGATTATAATGTAAGGAAGGAAATGAGAGACGAAAGAGAGAGAAGAAGAGAAGTGCAACAGTTGATAACGGAGTTCGTCACGAAAGTGACTACGTCTCCGGGTCCACTCCAATAGAGAGACCGATCCGATTAACTCCAAAATCGATTACAAAGCACCACAATCATTCTCCAAGCACTTCGGCAGCATAACAGCGCTCTGATGTGTGAGAATGACTCAAAGAATCTCCACAAGACCTCTCTTTCGATTATCTCCACAGCTTCAAGACTTCGTCACCTGAAAGAAACTTCATTTCAACTCTCACCTCAAGCCCCCTTTAAATACATAAAATTTTCTCAAATTGGTTACTAACCAATTGATTTACAAAATATTTCCCAAATCCACCTTATCTCTCCAAAATACATAGAAATCTTCAACAATCTCCCTAAAACAACTTAATCTCCCTTATTTTACATAATAATCTTTAAAAATAACCCCCAAAATAAATTTAAGCCCTTCATTTTATTCCCATCGGGCTTTTATTGTTTTGGGGTTAATCCTTAGAAAGATTATTTGTTTGTTTGAATTTCAAATTTAGGAGTTTGTTTTAATTTTTATAAGGTATTCGGTTTTGAAACCATAACAAAACAAACCCACGCTAACAATATTATAAAGCCGTCTCATGCCTCACCGGTGGCGGTCCTTTTTGTTAGCCGGCCGGTTCGGGGTTCCAAACCCGCCGGCTGGCTTTTAAATAGCAATATGCCAATTTTTCGATAACAAAAGAAACCGGTATTCCTTGGTAATTAGGCGCGGGTATGTAGGAGAATTGGTTGCCGGCCGCTGCGGAAAGTGGAAGGTATGGGGTTCGAATCCCCCAACAGTCATACATTTTGTTAACAAACATTCCAACTCTTTCAACCCACGCCACCGATGGCCACGTGTCGCACCAGGAGGGTGCCATGTGGCGGATTCTCACTGCCTGATAATGCTGACTGTCCACTGACTAAGCTGATGACTGTGCAATGACGTGTCTTCCAACTCGGATGATGACGTGGAGGCTGACGTACGCTGACTGGACCTGCTGATTGGGCGTACGGACTGCCACGTGTCACTCATCGATTGGTCCGTACAAATGCCACATGTCACACTCTGGTTTTTCCACATTAGATTCTGTACCATGTGCTGACGTCATCTGTATGGATGATGATGTCATCACTGTACTTCAGTCCACAAGTCAACCGAGAGCTTTGACCGCTGATAACTCTCGCATACGATGTCGGATTTTGATGAAACGAACGTTGCCGGAATCGTCTCGACGAGGTCTTCGCGATGACGCCGACTTCGAAGATTTTTGATGATGCCATTTTTTTCGCCTTCTGGATGCCCCTGATTCCAATTTGATCGAAGGTTTGACTGGCTATAACTCGTGCAAACGGACTCCTTTTCGCTCCATTTGAGTTGCGTTGGAATCAGGACACTGAGATCTTCTTGATGGTGTAGATTCTGGAGAGAAATGAGACACTTCAATTTTCACTGAAAAATGTCCACCGGATCAGAAGATGTCATACCGACCTGTCTCTAATGGAGGCTAAGCCTGTAACTATTTGAAGCATATTTCCAACAAAGCAGGCCTCCCAATTGAATTCCCTGTGAAATGTCATCATATGCATGAAATAACCCTCAATGGAGATGTCCCATTTGGCCCTTATGAACACCTGCAACATAGATGCCTTGCCTGATTGAGCCTGAGGGTGAAAATTAGGTAACATTTCTGGCAACCTATACTAGATTTTTGCCTACTAAACATGAATACCAGTAGTCTAGGCTTATCCATTGGGAATGGAGTCGCTAGGAGGCTCAGAAAATATCAAGAGCAACTTTGTACATGGTTGTAACTCATCTTGAGACACTAGAACACTTGGAAATTTATTGAAAACAAGAAAACTGCAGAAGGGAAACTATTTAACTGTGCTTGAAATAGCACTTAGGGAATGTAGACTGCATCTAAACCTACCCTACACTAACTAATAAGAAATTAGTCAAACAAACGCATTGACAGGTTGGGTAAAATAACTGCCCTTTCTATTTAATATGCAATGACTGGCATGTTTAAGGATAGCTGAGTAAAAGTAAAAAATAGAAAAAAGTTTACCAAGACGATTGACTGCCTCTTGAAATAGGTGAAAAAATTCACTTACCTCACCAAATAGACCATACATACCGTCAACCAAAGGAGGACAAATGAGCTGAACATACTCTTGTTCGACTGTCAGTGCATCTTGGACATCTTCTTTCATTGTACCTTCATGTGTAGGTACAAGATTGGTGCTTGGTGTTGTATTGGACTCCATCTGGGCTAGGTACCTGATTGGAAAGCCTTTGGTAAGGGACAAGCTTGAACTCTCCTTGCTGGTCTCTTTATCTTCTCTAAATACTTCATCCTTTCCTTGAAAAGATGTTGATTGAAGGTAGTATGCAGGTTGTTCATTAGCTGCTATAGTCTGAACTTCTTGACTAAGGAGCTGATATCCTTGTTGGATAACTACA
The DNA here is from genome assembly GCA_007258455.2 of Sequoia sempervirens. Taxonomy (NCBI): domain Eukaryota; kingdom Viridiplantae; phylum Streptophyta; class Pinopsida; order Cupressales; family Cupressaceae; genus Sequoia; species Sequoia sempervirens. The sequence goes on along the minus strand of VDFB02271358.1, from coordinate 1,223,722,631 downwards.
AACAAATCCTTAGACTATGGCTCCTTATGCTCTTTGTCCATGATAGAATACACCTCCTCCTCAACAAGGTGTGGGAGCTCAAATAAGTTCACGGGCTGCAAGGAATTATCTTCAACAACTTTTTCAATAGTCTCACCAACTTGAATGGGTTGATCACATGCTTCCCTTTCATATGATACTAGTTCATCATCTATGTTGGAACAAAAACTTTTATGATATCATCTAACTCATAATCTTGCATTAAATCTAGATGAGTTTTATCATTTAGTTACTCCATACCAGGCATAGATGCTATCATGCATGTGAGATCTTCATCTTCATCGACAAATTGAGGAAGTTCATCGAATAAGTCAGCAATATTCTCTGGGTGTTCCAAACCAGCTGGTAAAACAGGAACCTGCATGTTCTCTTCAGCTTGCTCAACATAACCAACAGTTGATCAAATAAAGAAGTGAATTGTTCTTCTTTGTGTGGCTCCTTTTGCAGTGAAACTTGGGTATCTTCTACCTACAAGTGAAGATCTTCAACTGTCAGCTATCCTACTTCTTGTCTCTCCTCCTGTTTGAGCTTTTCTTGTTGTAGTCGGTAACATGCTACGGCTAAATGCATTGGGCTTACTTTGCTAATTCTCTCCTTGAGGAATAAGCCATCTGGATCAATGGGCTGCTCTTGAGGGATGATGGACTGATCTTGTTCAGGTACTACATTCTCTTCCATCGAATTGAACCCCTTAAAGCTTGTAATTTCAAACTAATAAGACTTACTAGGGGAGTCAAGAGGCTGACTTTGCCTAAAGCTGGCAAACTTGTACTTGGGAACCTCCTGTTTGGAAAATTTTAGCCTTCTTTCAGCCTCTTTTGCAACCAGCTGTTGGGCAAGGTTCTCTTCCAATTGCCTCTTTTACAACTCCTCCATTAGTTGGTGTTGATGATCTGAATAAGCTTGAGTGTTCTACACCTTAGCAGAGAGTAGCTTCATTTGTTCTTCCTTAGCAGCTATTTCCTGTTCAAGGCCTTCCTCGAACCGGATTCTTTTTGCCACTCTTTCTTGATCATAAAAGCCGACTTGCTCAGCCACTTCTTGCTGTCACACAATGGTACCCTGCTGCATCTTGATATCAACCAATATCCTAGATAGGCACACAAGCACCTTACTAATATCATTAATCTTCATATTGTGAAGACCTTGACTGAGATTCCACAACGTATGGTCAATATGTTGGAGCAGGTCCAATACACTCTGATATGGATGTGTAGGAGCAACATACTCATGATATGCAGGGTAATAATAAGCATCTTCATAAATATTTGGTATCTTTTCAGTCAAAGAGCTGGAAATATAGAATTAACAGATTATTTTGAGACATATCAAGACCTGTGCCTGTGAAACCAGAAGATTTGAGCTCGGAGTCACTAGGTGTTATTCAAACTGCCTTCAAAGGTTGAATGATACTGAGGTAGACACCAAATCCCTCAGTATTTTAAAGTCCTCAATGATGCACTGGTACATGGAGTCGCCATGATATGCTGATGTTAACCACTAAAAGGCCTGAATCTTACTGGTTGCATATCAAAAACTAATAATAGAAGTGTAATTTTTGAACTGTCTACTCGACAGTCCCACCGAGCGTGTCAAAACTGTTATCCCCTGAAGTTGCACCCTGTTGAACCTAATGTCCAACGCCTCAGTGTAACATTGGAAGACCTCCAAAGATGTGGGTTTCTTGTAAGCAGAGGTCAACCTCTAGAGAAGGTCGACTTCCTTTGGTCTCACCTAAAACTACTGATTTTTTGAAGGTAAAGGGAGAGAGATAATGCATAAAAATAAAAATTAAACTCTAAGGTGATGCACCGAAATGACAAGAACAATGAGATACTCAAGCTACAATTGAATACTGGTGACAGCCATGAGACTGCACAACAAGATCCTGTAGATCACACATTCAAACAGGTTTGACATTCACATGCCTTTAAGAAGGAAAGGCAGATTTTCACAAACTAGAAGCTCATGTGGAGGATTAAGTAAACATAGTTTGTAACCTACATGATACTACTTCTACAAAGAAAGGCACGACATGAAACAAAAGCTATAAGGAAAGAGAATATTTCACTAAGTAGCTCAATGAATCACTTAAAAATAATGCACTATACTTGACAAGAATCAGAAGGCAAAATGATGGACCATCAATAGTAACCAAGGTAGATTTTGTATATTATGTTCCAAATTGAGTTACATAATCCTGCTAGTCTGAGAGAGGACTGCAAAAAGGGTCATAGACTTCAGAAGAGCATACATCGGAACTTCTTTACAAGAAGGAAAAAATGTGTTATATACAAAAGTGATGTCGGCCCCTAGGGCTTACAAAATATCTATCAGAAAGATCAGCCTTTAGATTTTTCATGTAGTTAATGCTGCACCCTACGTGTCCTATTGTTCATGTCGGTGTGAAAGATTGCCCTTGGAGAAGCCCTCAGATCTTTAGCAGCAACCACCGCATTCATTTATGATCCTCCTGTCCACCTTTGAACCTCCCTGTCGAGTGCTTTGAATGCTCCTGAGCTCAGAATAGATACACGTTGATTTTCATCCTGTTGATCTTCTTTTTGCTGGTGAGACAGCCATGACCACTCGTAGCTCCTTCTGATTGGCTGAACATACTCCACATAGATTCCTCGGGTGGTCAAAGTTCCTCTGATCAGAATCACATCTCGGCAAGACACTGAAAGTGTCTCACCGATGCGATTATGCCCTTATGAAGTTATTGGCATAACATGACACTATCAATGAGAGGTCTTATCGAGCCCACAAGTCATGTCAATATCACTGAAGCCATCGGCAAGACATAATTCTATCGCTGAGACATCATGACAAAATCCCTCCTATCTGCCCGAGCTCTCTTCTATTCGCTAAGACCGCATCAAGTTGGGAAGACATCTTACCGAATGTAAGACCTCCTTTCTGAGTCTCCCCGAATGCATTTTACTCTGATGGGTCCTACATTTCCTTCATTGTGACTTAAGTGATGTCACCCCGAGACATTTTATTCCACTGAGCTCCAGGTCTCCTTCGGTGTGACTCCCATCGGTCGGGAAGACATCATACCGAAGGCGCTTTGCTTTGGCGAGGGTCTGTCAGTTGGCATGACTTTCTTTATTGCCCAAACATCATGAAGAATTCCCTTCCCTTTGGAGAACTTCTTTCATTTCAGGAGGCTTCACTAGTCGGTGAGACCTTTGCCGATGACGCTTCCTATGTCGTCAAGACTTTCCAATGTCGCCGAGACCTCTTAGCAAGCTCAAAATGTTACACCGAAGGCTCCTTTTACTTCACTGAGATTACTCCTCAGTGAGCTCCCTTTTGTCGGTGAGACCCCTTGGTTTGCCCAGACCTCATACCAAGTCCATTTCGATATCTCCCCGAGCTCCTCTTCATTCAGAAAGACACTCGAGTGTCGGTGAGACGTTTTACCGAAAGAAAGAGGCTACACCGAGACCCTTCATCTCCTGTTGGCGAGACTACTTTGATGTCACCCCGAACGTATTCCATTCCACCAAGCTTTTTACTTCCTTCGGCAAGACTGTGACAAGTCAGGAAGACATCATGGCGCAGTCCATCAGTCATACCGATTCCCGTTCCATCGCTGAGACCACCTTGATTTTCCAAGACATCTTGTAGACTTCCCTTTGCCTCTCGTGTTACACCGAAGATCTCTCCTCGTTTGCCGAGACATGCTCCTGTCGGCCAGACCTCCTGGAAAACTCTTCTCTTTCTGTTGGGGAGACTTTTTCATATTGGCAAGACCCCATCCTTTCAGGAAGACATCTCACCGAAGAGGAAGCTTTATGCCAAGAACTCCCCGGTGAAACATTGTCGGCGTAACACTTGCCGGTCACCGAGACATCATGCCGACTTGACCCTCCTTGGGCAAGACCCTCGGCCTTCGGCGAGACATTCTTGATTGCTGGGACATCACTGCAAAGGCTTCAACTCTTGGCGAGGCCTCCTTTTTATCTTCGATGTGACCTTCATCCTTCGGTAAGACATTTTGTTGAAGGCAATATCCTTTGCTGAGACCCGTGCTTGTCGCCGAGATATCTCAGCGAACTCCTCTTTAGTCGGCAAGACATACCCGGGTCACCAAGACTTCTTAGCGACCTTCTTGTTACACCGAAGGCCCCCTTTTTTCGCCAAGACCCCCTCCGTTCACCGAGACATCATAGCGAACTCTTTATCTTAGTGAGCTCCCTAAACTCCTTCATCCTTCTTGTCGCCAAAACATCCCGGGTCACCGAGACATCTTGTAGAACTCAATCCTCATGCTGAGAGCCTTTAGAGTCAGGGAGACCTTCTGCAGTCACCGAGACCATGCCAAAGACATCAACACCATCGGCGAGACTTTCTTTTCTTGCTAAGACTTCTCTCTGAAACTCTTTGTTGCCCCGAATGAATGCGGTCGGTGAGACTTCCACACGTCGATAAGACTTCTTACCGACAGTATTACTTCTAGCGAGAGTCTCCCTGACTGATGATTGAATGGCCTATCAGCCAGAGAAATCCACATGATAAGAGGTCATATCAAACCCTTCCTGTCACAGTGATAGGTTCTGCAGCTTCGTTCGGCAAGATAGAAACTAGGTCACAGCAACCTGTTTAGAATAGAAAGTATCAAAGCTGCCAGTCGGCCAAACAGTGAAGATGTCATACCGACCTGACTCTAATGGAGGCTGAGCCTGTAACTATTTGAAGCATATTTCCAACAAAGCAGGCCTCCCAACTGAATTCCCTATGAAATTTCATCAAATGCATGAAATAACCCTCAATGGAGATGTCCCATTTGGCCCTTATGAACACCTGCAACATAGATGCCTTGCCTGATTGAGGGTGAGGGTGAAAATTAGGTAATATGGAGGGAACATATATGAGACAAATTTTATTTCCATTTGTTGAGGAGGATATACCAACCTTCCAAAAGGAACTTTGTTGAAAAGAATAATATTCTAACCATTGCAGCATATTAATTCCTTTGAGAAAAATGACAAAAATATACAAAATATTGAAAAGGTAAATGAACATCGAAGTTAGGATCCCATTCATCGGTAATCAACATTTACATTTAGTGTTTGCAATTTGGAGACATCTTTTATACATTGTAATATCTAATGCCAGACCTGTACTATACTTGACCAAGTATATGTGTTCTCCATTCCTATATTCACAAATCCAATTCATCAATAAATATCTTTTTCCACTGCTCATATTCTGCATCAGATGGAAAATTGAAATCAATGATTTCATCCATCTTCTTTCTATATGGAGAGTACTTTGTCATCACTGAATTGGATTCTTTGCTGGAATATTCTAGGAAGCTGATGATGAATGATAGTTTCTCAAGGGTATTCTTCAATATATCAATGTCAACATTCTCACAAATGAGAGCTACTTGAGAAACAATAGGGTATCCACCTGGTGCTTCCATGTTTTTAGAGGCTTGACCTCATCATACATATGCTAAATATCAGGTAACAATGTCAAATCTACCTCATAAAACTCGGTCTTCAACTCTCTTATTTTTTGCTCCAATGGGGTAGCATACCCTTGAAACTTTTGTTACTTAACCTCACAAAAAAACCTATAAGTTGGGACCACCCTTGGATATCTATCCTCCTGCTGCTTAGCCCCAACTGCCATAAGTTTCAAATCACCAACTCTAGGAATCCATTTATCTAAGATTGGGGTAGCCAATTCCTTATCTCTTTGGGATAACCTTATTGCTTGCAGCATTAAAGAATAATTTGGATGAACACTATTTAGTTTTATCTAAATTTTCTTATTCATATGCTTAAGTATTGTATGAACAATATTGGAATTGTTCTCATACATGGTGTCCCGAGCTTGTTCAAGAAATTTCTTGTATACATCAATTTGTAAGAGTAGTTGTGCTTTGGTAGGCTCATTTGATTGAATTACCCCTGATGTGCTTGGTTCCTCTACTGTAAGTGGTTCTTGACCCATGTTATATGGTACTATTGCCAAGGCTTATTTTGGTGGAATGGGAGATTGAGGCCATGTCATTGGAGAAGTAGGTGGTGCATGACATGAGCTAGTTGGGCCTTGTGCCTTAAATATTTCTATCTACTACTTGTGTAATGCTACCTCAATTTCTATTACAACCACCTTTTGTTGACTCTCATTATATTCATTAACTAATTCATTGTACTTACTCCTATATATCCCTTTCAAGAGTAAGGCTCTCTACTATTGCTTTAGAAAACTTTGCAACATTTACTACCATATCTGTTGCTTCCAAGGCTAGAGTGTTAGAGACTCTATTTATAACAATTTGTACATTGAAGTTAGCTAGCTCAACAACTTCTAGCTTTCTAGATCCCAACAAAAATGACCAAACCACCAATGCATCCCATTATTCATTGAATATTGATCCTTGAAGTGCCAATTTTTCCTCTTCTTCATCTTGAAATAGAGGCTTTTTAGACCTCCTTATGGTGGCTAGCACCACTACATTAGGTATGTCCCACTTAGGTAACAACAATACACCACTCTTTTGTAAAAGTTCTCTGGCATCCCTAGCTAGAATGCCTTGGAACTCCTCCCTCATAACTTTCCTTACATTTTCCTAAATAGTACCGTCAAGGAGTTTTAGGTGTAAGATCCTTTCTCTCACCACATTTTATGCATATTTTGGGGCTTTTTCTCTCCATACAAAATCCTTAAATGTCTTGGTTTCAATGAAAGAATCATCTTCCATGAATGCTTTTTAGGCTTCCTGCCTCAGACCATATACATTGTTCAAACCACTAAGATCAACCTTTCTAAGTCTGTGGCCACTTTCTCTTGAACTTGAGGCAACCTCCCTTATGGGAGAAGGAATTCCTTACTGCATTTCTTTAGGAGTAATAAGAATTGCATCCTCCTCTATATTAGGGTAGTCAACTACCCCTTTGGCTTCAACCTTTTGCTTCTTAGTAGGTGGTTTCTTTGATGGAGTAGGACTTCCAGGGGTGATTCTAGATCAATCACAATGGATCGAGCCTATCTTGGGTGTGATGACACTGATCTCTTAGGAGAAATTTCCCTTGACCCGTTTGATGTAGTAAGGGTTGGTAATGTTTACTTTTTCTCTATTGTTTTCTTCTTCCTGGAATATATTCTTATCTTTGACAGTGGTTGGTAGGAGGGTCTCTCCTCCAACACTACATTAGGATCTTCCTCAACTGCCCCTGATTTCCCTTTATCTGTAACCACATGCTCTTCCCTCAAGATACCCACTATGCTCTCAAAATTTTCTATAGCATGCATACTTCTATTGAACTCTCCCTTAATATTGGGCATAGGACCATAGTTGGGATTGGACCTTTTAACTTTCTCCACCATCTTATTGAAATCCAAATACTTTTCTTTCCTCTCCTCTTGTTCTTGGAAGTTAAAAACATTCTTGATTACATCCTCAGGATAGTAAAAGTTGTGTACAAAAGAGCCGCTTTTATGCTTCACCTTCATTGCAACAATAAAACCCTCAAGGTCATGGTTTCTTGGGTGCATAGTATTCAACTTGTTTGGTGCAAGAAGATGCACCAAGCCCTTCCATCGTCCCTTTATAATTACAAAGTCAACAAATTTTGTCCATTCTAGGAAGAACGAGCCCTTTTTCAGTGTCTTGGGTAGGTGTACCATTTGAGCTACTCCTAGTTGCCTCATGATCTCCAAGAACCCAATCCTCAGTGGAACATCTCTTGGTAATATAAATGGATTCACATTTGTGCCATAGACTCTGAATTTTTTTATCTTGGGATATGGGATTATGTCTCCCTAATTGTGGCTCAAATTCAAATCTGCTCTCCTTTCCATGGGCCTTAGGAAATCATGGATCTCCTTAGGGATCTTTGGTAGATTATATATTAGGAACCTCCTCAGCTTTGAGGAAAAGACATTATGGAAAACCACATAATCAAATTGTTTACCATCTTTGTCAAGAATTTGGTTCCAACATTGGATAAGTAGACCAATTCCATCTTCCTTCTTCAATGTCATATCCTTCTCAAAATTCTTCTATCCCTTATATAATAACATATGCATTAAGAGTGAATACCACTAGAAATGTACCCAATCCTTTCCTCCTTGCAACTCAACTAAACCCTTGTGGATGCATTATGCCAGATATGTGGCATAGTCATAGACTACATTTAAGGTTGGGTGTTGCAAATGTGCTGCCATATAACTATAATCTCTTGGTAAGGTGTTAGGTGGGGTGAAACCAATGATTTGGCATAAGGAATAGACTATTTTATTTCAGTGGTTAGCAAAATAATTCATGGGGAAGGGTTCTAATTCATCTCTACTGGTCAATATTTATCTGTTTCCTATTCTTCCCAACCCCAATGCTGGTAGTGTGCATAGGTAAAAATTTTTTTTTAGCAGCACCCTCGTGTTCTCATATTCCTTTCTAAATAAATTCATATCAATAGGAATCATATCCTTGTTCCACTCATGCAGTTGGAAAATCTCTGCAATTTCTTCTCTAGTTATTTTCAACATCTCCTTACCATCAAATGCTCTGATTACTCTAGAAATTGGGTCATATCTCACAACAATGTCCTTCAATAGGTCAACATCCATGTATACATTGGGAACTACCATCTTTCCCATGTCTAATCTCCAAGGATTTCAAATAGGCGCACCAAGATTTATGTTTTCAAACCCATGTTGAAATAATTGCCATCTAGCTAAAGGCACTTTGACATCCTTAATAGAACATTGATTTTTCGTTAATCCCTCTTTAATTCTAGGGCCATAAAACAAAAGTCTTCCCTCAATCTTTTTGTTAGTGGAAGGTTTGAATAGGTCAACTATATATTGGGAGAGCAGTCTGGTTAGTGTTGTAGAGCTGGTGGTTTGTGTTTTGGGTGCCCTTGGAAATGAGATAGGTTCGGAATAATTTAGGGATTTGTCATGAAAGGATTTAAGATCTAGCTATTAATTCAAACCTAGGGCTTGACTCGAAGGTACAATATTCAAATTTTTTGACAAAATTATTACCTTTTAAAGCAAATTCAAACCTCAGTAAAGCAATTAAAATAATGCACAAAATCCAATTTGACTAAAGACACAGTGAATATTAACCCCAATTCCAAATAGTTTGAATAAATCATAGAAAGTTGCATTTTTTTTACTTAAGGTCTTTTATTCATAGGAAACCTAATGTTGATCCTATTAAACTCTACAAATGCTTTTTCCCAATCTCCTGTGCATTCCAAATTTGTTGGCAATTCTCAATTATGCAAAAACCAATCATTTACATCCAATTTGAGAAAAATTGGGTAGCTTTGGAAGTCATTTCTACCATTACTACTCACTTGTGCTAAGAAAAAATGGCTACCATGTTTGTACCCTCAGTTTTGAATGTCTGTCGTCCCGTTGGATGGACTTTTGAACAACTCAGATCGAGTCAATGATGATTGAATTTCCATCACTAGCGTGTGCCACTCCATTAGCCAATTAGATTTTTCCAACTGGACACTAACTCGTTTTCCCCTGGGCCCTACCTTCTCTCTTTCCAAGAGATCATAGAATACATGTGTCGACAACTTGCTAACCCTACAACTCTTATTAAAGCAATATTTTAATCCTACGGGGTGAGCGGGGAATGGTTGAGATTCAATCTGACCATCGTATCTTGGCCATTGATCTGAAAGCTTAAGACATCGGATTCAAAAATGAAGACTAGCCCTAACACCCATGATGGTACATGCGTCAAAAGCCCGCTGACCTTGTGGATTTTATTTAACCATTATTTTAATCACATGGAGTTGGCAGGGAAATCCCAAAATCAATTCTTAAGATCGAACGGTTTGTAATATCTACACATGCAACAAAGTTAGTTTTAAAGGCATGGCCATGACTTAACCCTCGAGAAGAAAAAATTAATACATTAGTCTTTAAACATGAAATATTCAGCCCGACTATGGAAGAATTAAAATGATAAACTTGCGAATGGCGACCAATAGACTTAGACAAAGGGGGCTGGTGTGCATAATGATTTCAATGGCTCAAGTTACAACTAAAGTGACTAAAAACCAGGTGCAATAGGTCAAGAGAGGATTATAACATTCAAGGTTTATGACTATACAAATTTTTAAAAGAGAGTTTTTAACCTAAACCCTAAATCGTACCCTTGGACACAAAAGCTCAAAACCATAAAAAGGCAAGACTCATCTCAAATTTCTTTTAAAATTTTTAGTAGCTCTACCAATGTGTACATTGTCCTAAGGCTTGTTTTGCTCCCTTGTTTTTATAAAAGGGAATTCAGGGCCAATTGTATGGGTTGTTGATTGATCTAAGAGAGAAAATTTTGTAAAGAGCATATATAGAGAATAGAATAGAGTATGCATTTAGGTTAAGATTCTTTTGTTTTTGTAAACACTTTTGATAATAGTGGTAGCATTGAATATAAAGAATGGCACATCTTTGAAGCCATTTCTCTCCTGGTGTATTCATCATTTGAGTTATTAATGGAATAATCAATGGTTTTTTCAGTTATCTTCATTGTGTTCCGATGAATGTGTGGTTTTTTCTTTGTCCTAATTCAAAGAATTAGTTAAATTGCTTGGATGAAATCATAGATTTAAGTGGTTTAAGTATCAAGATAAGATAATGATATTTGGTTTTGAGTAGCTATGGATTTAAAATCCCTTGAGCTCCCTTTGGGTTGGTTATATATTGCTAGGTTTGGCCTGTGCTCCATACATTTGAATACCCTTGGGCCCCTTTTTGAATAGCTTCACCCACTATTGCCACATGTCTACCGTGCGCTCCTCGCAAGGATTTTCTCCCTTGCTTTCCGCCTAAGCCCCGCCATGCTTCCACGTGGCAACAGTGTGGGCCTTTGAACTCCTACTTCCCTTTGCTTCTCTACCAAGCTTCGCTCGCATGCCACATAACATCATTCCACATACACTTTTTGGTGGACCCCATAGTCAATGCTAGCAATGAAGACTTCTTCACGTGTCTTCTCCGTGGGGATTTCATTGAAGGGAAGGAAGGAACGAGAAACAAGCCCTGCCATATTGCCACATGTCCTAATTGACTTCATGGGTGAGCAACACATGTCTGCAAGAGATTTTGTTGCTTCTACATTGGGACCACTGCCATCATTTGTAGGGGATACATCTAGCTCGAAGTCGACCGTATTCTATGGCTCAAAATATTTTCTGTTGCAATGGCCTTGGAAAATCATAATTGTGGAGAAAATTGCTCATGATGAAGGAATTTTTTTTGTTACTAGTTTTCAAGTGGTGGGATTATTTTCTATATATATTGCTTGTTCTTTTCAAAAATGAGTTTGAAACATATAGAAAAATTGTGAAAGGACGCCAGAGCTTTTGTATTTTTATTAGATTATTGTAAAAGACTCATAGACTGTGTCATTTTTTGGCCTTTCTATTTCTTAGCTATTTGAAAAAACATTATACTATGTCATTACTATACTGAGTAGTTTATTTGCAGAAATTCTATGATTTTAATATAAATTTTCTGATTTAGACCATATATTTGAATCTTCTTTTTAGTAAATGTGTATGGGAGTTATTTTATGTTGGATAAATTATTCAAGTTTTCATCTTTGATTTATGTTATTCTGGGACATGCAGATTGTTGAACGGGCCCTTAAATCACATCCAAAAGATAGATTTACCATGCCTACACCTACATCTTGGCACATCACCTTAGTTAGATCTTTATTTTTTATATCTACTTCCTTTTCCCATTCCAAAACCCTAATTACAGAAGAAGTTGACTTCTTTAAAAACCTAGAGGTCACTCAGCTTAGCACAATTGGTTCCCCCATTAACCGAGTTTCCCATAAGGCTGTTGTTTATCAATTTTTGGAATCAATAGTTTCTTTTTCTGGAACGCTCGGTGGGACTGCTTAAATGTACCTAAAGCTAAAGTGGGTGTATGAGCCATCAACCTATTACTAGATCCCAAATAGCGAATAACCATGATTTGTTATTTCCACCACTAGGAACATTACAAATTGGAACCCATCCAGTGAACATTCTGATCCGTCCACTAGCCATGTTTCCAATTGCTAACAGAAATTATGTGGCATGGGATGCCAGAAGCCCCCTTATAGCACCAGTAGCACCCACTGTTTAGGCCCTTATCTCGGCCTTTGCTTTAAAATTTATACCAAAATGCATTGGGGATGTCTCGAAAACACCATTCGAACGCCTGCAAGATGTGGCAAACATGTGTCTGGTGCATAGAGTCATTGATCAAAACATAGCGCTAAGGTTGCTCATAGCCTCTTTCAGGGGTAAGGCACTAGATTGATACTGCACTTTTCAAGCTAACACTATCAGTACATGGGATCAGCTTGGAGATCCTTTCTACAAAATGTTTTTGAATGATGGCGATCGATCTTCGCTATAGCATCAGTTGGCGACCATAAAGTGGGCCCCATATGAAGCCATGACTGACTTCAACTCCCAGTTCCACATAACTTGGCAGAGGATCCGAGTTGCTATAAGCCTTTCAACTGAGTTGGCATTCATGTTCTACTTAAAATCCATCAATGCTGACATCTCGATGATGATCTAGTCTCTTGGCGGGGCCACTCTATCAGATGCATACAACATTGTTGTAAATAACATCTACCAATGTGCCCACTCCTCCCCAATCTATGTACACATATCTGGGTGAACCACAAAACATTGCTTCAACATCTAGCTCTTCAAAAGATGAGATGAGCGATGTCAAGGATTTGCTACAAAATATCTCAAATGAAATGACTACCATCAAGTGAAACCATTCCGCACCTCTGAAGCCAACCTACCAAAATTATCAAGGTGGAAGATCTTCCTACCAGCAAAATCAGTTCCAAGGAGGCTGACGCTCAAATCTACAGACTCAAACAACTAATTAGATAGTATCAGTACCTACTCCGCTGTAGAATTCTTACCCAAGCTTGAGTAGAGAGTTGACAACAAGGCAAAACAATCTCACCGATGACATCAATCCCTGGTGCTTCCCCTATGGCGACACACATTTTCCTTGAAATTTCCCATGTGGAAACCTACAACAAAAGGTGGAAAAATAGTGCAGCCAAAGCATGGTGTTAGACCTTGGAGGTTATGTATATGCCTCTCCACAAATGGAAAATGTGGTACTCATCACACAAATGCAAGGGATGTCCCTGGAGTAAGAAATGGATATAACTCCTGATCATGCACTCTTCTCATGGATGGAAGAAGAAGAGGCGGTGTTTGCAAATGATGCATCCACATCAAAATCCCTATAGGTGTAGTACAATTACAACACTCACTCAAAGAGGAGATTCACGAGTGAACAAATCATCTTGCAGCCTAAAACCACCTTCGACCAAACTCCTAGTACCTCTGTGGTTTTACAACAATTTCAGTCATATAGGGAAATTGTTATAACTAGGGCCAAACAATAGAAGCCTTCAAATCCACCGTCGTTCAATCTGGTGGAAGAATTGAAAAAATCCTCTGCTAATGTGTCCCTTTGGGATATCTTAGCTATTCCAGAGCAAAATTCATTGTTGCAGAGGGTTGTCTAGGAAGATGCAATCATTAAGCCAACAAAGCTATCACTCAAGGGAAAGGTCGTTAATCCATCACCTCCTACCGAAGTTCTCAAAAATAGTACAAAGGAAGCCTCTACTGAAGTTAGAGATAAGCTGAAACCAAAGCCCTTTTTCCTAACTCTTATTGTGGGTAAAAAATTATTGCATAATTCTATGATTGACTCTGGCACTAGCACCACAGTCATGCCCAAACAGATAGATGAAGCCTTAGGACTTAGATGTGAACCCTTAAAAAGGGGGATTATGTAACTTGATGGGAATAAGGTTGAAATTGTAGTTGTCATTAAGGACCTCCCCTTGACTCCATTCTCCTACCAGAGTATCACAGTTCCACAAGGTACCAATATCATAGACGTTCCTACCATGTTTGGTATTTTCTTATCCTGAGAATTCACTTCAAAGATAGGTGGATATATTTCTTTGGATTGGTCACAATTGATCCTTAGGACCAAGCATGGAGCTAAAATGAAAATAAATCCAAACCTCTACATTCAGAACATGTGGCAGATGAAGCCATGATCAACTTTGAGGCTGCTCATACCTCTTTACCAAAGAGGAAATATATTGTACTGAGCTACTAGAGGATGAAAAGGTGATCAGGGAACAGACTGATCAAGAAGAGGTCCTCTTGAGTGAATTTATAGACAGTGATCATTTTGGAAACTATCATGCTACTGGGTTAGGAACCTATGTCATCTATGATGAAGATCAAGTGATCCCAAATGTCATTGAAAGGAAATAGAAAAGAGCAATGGAAAGTACTAATAAAGATCAATTGTTTGAAGGAAAGAGATTACCAAATAAATTGAAGTAGCCAAACCAAGCACCACCAAAGCAAGAGAGACACAAGAATTTGTTAAGGGGAAAAAACAAGGAAAAACCCCAATATTATGAATGGAGGCAAAATGCCTAAAGAATAATACAAAGAGAGAGAGAGAGTTCCAGCCTTAGCTTGCTTGCATGAGTCTTGAAGAATGAGAAGAGAAGCACCTCAATAAGTAGAGGTGAGAAAGAGGAGTTAGAATGTAACTCCCAACTCAATGAATGCCACCATTCATCTATGTGTGTGCAAAGTGTCACCTCTTAAGGAGGTGGTTACAAATATTCCTTAATAAAGGAATTAAAAATAAGCCATCCTCACACATGTGTGAGATGACAAAAAAGACAAAAGACTTGTAGGGATTCCTTTGGAATATTCCTACAAGTTAATAAATAATTACAATTAAAGAATAACCTTTACCAAGTAAAGATTAATCTTCTAACATCCCCCCTTAAGCTTTACTTGGGGAGGTTACATCAAACCCTTAAATGGGTTGTAATCCAAGATTTTTACAATGAAAGAGAAATTTATCTTTACAAAGAGCTTTGGTGAGAATATCTGCAACTTGATCTTCACCTTTACAATACAAAAGAGAAATTTGCTTGTTTTCAATTTTCTCTCTAATGAAGTGATGTTGAAGAGAAATGTGCTTGGTCCTTGCATGAAAAAATTAGATTCTTTTCCAAAGCAATAACACTTTGATTATCACAATACAAAGGAGTAGGATCCTTTTGAGGTAGACCCAAGTCTTCAAGTAATCTTCTTAACCATAATGCCTCTTTAGATGCATTTGTACAACCTTTATATTCAGCTTCTGTAGAACAAAGAGAAGTAGATTGTTGTTTCTTACTATTCCATGAGATTGCACCTGATCCAACAAAGAAACAATAACCACAAGTGGATCTCCCATTATTGGGATCACCTTCTAAATCTGAATCAGTATAACCTTTTAAAGAAAAATCATAATTTGCATCATAAAAGAGACCAAGATTAAGAGTGCCTTTAACATATCTTAAAATTATTTTTGCAACTTTAAAATGAGTTTGTTGTGGTTTAGACATAAAGCTAGAAACCAATCCAACACTTTAGGTGTTTGCCAAATTTGCATACCCAAAATAATGTAATAGGCCCAAATCACTCATTTGAAATTGTTGATTGAGTTGAGACTTAACATCACTAATCAAAAAGTTAGAACTAGAAGTGATAATTAAATCATTAAAATAATAATCACAAAATCATTTTCACTATGTTTAATATATAAATTTGGACCATTTTTACTTCTAATGAAACCATGAGATAGAAAGAAAGCATAGCCCAAATTATAAAATGTCAATATATCTAGACATAGCAATAATAGTTCTAGGTTTCCTCTCACTACATCATTTGTTGTAATGTAAAGGGAAATTGTGTCAAGATTAATAATAAAAGACTTTGAAAATTAGTCCTAAAGATGGTTTTAAAAAAACCATATTGCCTTCAATAAAATAATGAAACATAAAGGTTTCAAGAACTTGATCCCCATCAATTTAGAAAATAGATCTAAGTTCATAAAAAAAATAAGTGCATACCATCAAAGTGGATGGAAATATTTTCCATGGGTCCCAAAAAAAACTCCAATGAGACTTGATAAAATATATGATTCATTATAGATAGGGCTCCCTATGCAACATTACTGCAAATGTGACTAGCACAAAAAATATATGTAAAGGCTCCATTGAGACTTGATAAAGTGATTAACTTGCAAAACATATATAGATGGAATAAATCCATCAAGAAGGCAAATACTCCAATGAGCTTTTAATTTTCAAAAAATATATAGATGAAATAAATCCATCAAAAAGACAAATTGACCAATAATGCACAATATCAGATTAATGAGACACAATAAAATATCAAATTCCCTTTTTCAAAACAACATAATTGTAGTTGAGAAGGAAACACTAGATTTGTTTTAAATATTGTAATAGATGAAAAGCCACAAATCAAGCCACCTTAAGTTATGAAAATTAATATTAAAAATAAATAAAAATTATGATGGAATAATGGGAATTGCATATTATGAAGTGAAGTATTATTAAGTATAAATAAGTCATTTAAGACGATATTCATGCATTCATGACTACATGAATATCCCCTTTTCATATTCCAAATATAATTGAGTAAAACAAGTACACTATTATTGGGTTGATCAAGTCCAATAATAAAGTACTTGTGAAGTTATTTAAAAAACAAACTTTTTATGTGAAGTAACATGTTGAGATGCACCTGAATCATTAACCCATTCAAAAGGTTTAGAAACATTAAAACTACATGTAAAAGCACGTCTAGATTGATTACCATTGTTATGAAACTGTTGATTATTTTGATTCATAGGCTTTTTCTCATTTTTCTTTTTAAAACAAGTATTTTTCCAATGACCATCCTTATTGCAATAAGTGCAATGTGGTCTCTTAGAAGAGTTAAACTCTCTAGGATCATTGCCATTATTATAATGAGGTTTGGAATTATAATGTTGTTGTTTAGAATGAGGTTTAAAATTTTGCTTATGATTAGACAAGAAAGCATGTTCATTAGACTTAAGAGTACCAAACTGAATTAACTTAGCCTCTTCTTGTCTTAATAAATCATGAAAAATATCATAAGTTAATTGAGTAGCTAAAGAAGGAATAGCTAATTGAGCATGAATATTAGTAATGAATTGCTGAAATTGTCTAGGAAGACACTTTTTAAGAATAAGATGAATTAATCTAAGATTATCTAATTTAACTCCTAAACCATCCAATTGACTATTTAAAGCATCAAATTTCAATAAAAAATCATCCATAGATTTAAAATCAGAATACCTCAAATCTTCAAGTTGATCTTGAATTTGAATTTTTCTTGATTCATTTGTACTATCATAAATTGTTTTGAGTTTGTCCCATGCTTCATAGGCAGTTGTACATGTCCCAATGTGAACATAAAGTTCGGGTGACATGGAGATACCTATGAGGCCAAGGGCTTCCTCATTTTTAAGATTCCATTTTTCAATTTCATCTTTGGATGCAGACGAACCTGGTTTAGATTTAGGATCCGTTGCAACATCCAAAAGATGTTTAAATCAAAAAATGAAAGAAATGTGAGTTTTCCAAGAATGATAGTTAGAACTAGTTAATTTAATCTCAGGAATTAAAGTTGACATGATTGCAATAAAAAATTTACTTTATGAAAAAAAAACTATTGTAAATATTTGCTTAAAAAAAATCCCTCTTGATTCAATTAAATCTTTAAAAAAAAATTGTCTAAAAATAAATAAGCCCCTTTAAACTAAAATATTAAAAACAACTTTTTTAGAAAAAAAAATAATTAATTAAATTTCAAATGTTAAAATAAACTAATATATTATTTTAAAAAATAATAAATATTAATAGATTTAATATGATAAACTTTAGAGAAAATTAATTTAAAACTTTAAAAGTTGTAATAAAAAACGTAGTATTAAAAAAAGGACTTTATTAAATTTTTTTGAGAAACCTACTTAATCGATTAAAAGAGGAAAAGAGTGCTTTTTAAAAAAATCTTTTAGCTTTTTAAAAGCTTAAGATATGCAAATCTTTTTTAAAAAATAATGAAAAAGAACGGTAAAATCCTTTTGCATAATAAAAACTTTTATTAAAACTAGTATGCCTTTTTTTCAAAAAAAAACTTCAAAAGCACATTAAAAAGGAAAATGCCCAGCCAAGAGAATGGGCGGGAAGATTTTTTAAAAAAAATCTTTTTGAAAGGAGATTAAAGAGCAACAGGCGGGAAATACTTTGAGGGTTTGATTTTAAAAAATTAAAAGAAGATAAAGATTTTATTTTGCATGAGTGCAGGTCTGGTGTGCAGAAGGATATGGCTGCGTTCTGGATGAAGGAAGGAGCTGTGAACAGCGGCGCCAAAAGTTGCAAAAGCAAGATTTGTATGAGGCAGGGCCTTCAAAATTTAGTAAACAAGATTTGGATTAAAAAGAAAATTGATTTTTCTTTCTTTAAAAAAATGCAATGGCTGAAAGCTTGAATATTATTTATTATTTTTAAATATTTTTTGATATTTTATTATTCAAGAAAGATTGAGATTAATAGTAAAATAGAAAAAATAGGGATATTGAAATTGATTTTTTTTTTAAAATTGAACATGTAAATATGGAGAATTTTTACAGATATGTAAAAAAGCAGATTACCCTTTTTCTAAAATGTAAAATATAGTGATTTTATTTACAGATTTAACCTCATATTGTAAAAAAAGTTACAGATCTAAAAAAAAATGAAATATAACCTTTTATTTGAGGGTTTCTAAAATTTTGCAAAAAATAAACATGCATACAAATTATAATCAATTTTTATACATATCTAATATTAAGATTTGTATAAACTGTAGAAATAAATAAACTTTAAATTGAAAGTTGAAAAATAAGATAAACCCTTGTTGGGTTTTTGCACTAAATGCAAACAAATTATTTGAAGTATGAAATTAGAAAACTGAAATTCTGCACAATAAAAAAAGGTTAGAAAAGAATTTCTAAAAAAAAATGATTTTTTACAAGAATTTGAACATGCAAAAAATGGGTTTTTTTAAAACTTGAACTATAACCCTTTATTTGATGGTTTAAAAAAAAAAAAACTGCATAAACTTAAGTATGCATGCAAACTAAAATACTTTAAAACTTTAGATAAAAAAAACCTGCACAAGGGTTAGAAGACAAAAAACAACCAAGATTAGGCACTAGATCTTCTTCTCCTCTTTGAGAATGTCTCCAATGGTGTGTTGAAAAATATGGTAAACCTTCAACAATATAGCTCACAAGATATTAGTAATACCAAGCTCTGATACCATGAAAGGAAATAGAAAAGAGCAATGGAAAGTACTAATAAAGATCAATTGTTTGAAGGAAAGAGATTACCAAATAAGTTGAAGTAGCCAAACCAAGCACCACCAAAGCAAGAGAGACACAAGAATTTGTTAAGGGGAAAAAACAAAAAAAAACCCCAATATTATGAATGGAGGAAAAATGCCTAAAGAATAATACAAAGAGAGAGAGAGTTCCAGCCTTAGCTTGCTTGCATGAGTCTTGAAGAATGAGAGAGAAGCACCTCAATAAGTAGAGGTGAGAAAGAGGAGTTAGAATGTAACTCCCAACTCAATGAATGCCACCATTCATCTATGTGTGTGCAAAGTGTCACCTCTTAAGGAGGTGGTTACAAATATTCCTTAATAAAGGAATTAAAAATAAGCCATCCTCACACATGTGTGAGATGACAAAAAAAGACAAAAGACTTGTAGGGATTCCTTTGGAATATTCCTACAAGTTAATAAATAATTACAATTAAAGAATAACCTTTACCAAGTAAAGATTAATCTTCTAACAGTCGTGAAGGAATCTAAGAATTGTTCAGCCTCAGAGATATGGACACTGCATTTCGATGGAGTGAGATGCAAAGTTGGAGTAGGAGCCAAGATATGTTTGGTATCCCCATCCAATGAAAAGACACTTTGGTCCTTCTACTTCCAGTTTGCTTGTTCAAACAATGAAGCTGAATATGAGGGCCTAATGTAAGGTCTAATCCTTGCAGATCGAATGAGAATCAAGAAAATAATGGTGTTCAGAGACTCTGAGCTAGTGGTCAATCAAGTTTGAGGGATTTCCACATCCAAGAATTTTTGCATGAGATTCTATATACATAGAGTCCGGGACCTTATTGAAAGCTTTGAAGCCTTCAATATCCAGACAGTGCCCAGAGAAAAAAACATAGATGCGAATCGCATCGCAACAATCAGATCTCAATTTGATCATGCTTTTGACCTGATTTATAATGTACACTTTGTATGAGTGATCGTCTAACTGGCAATCTCGAATAATGATCAAAGCTGGAAAGTGTTCAAAAGTGATGAACACATCACCTCATTCATCCAACAGTTGGGAGAATTTGCTGAGCAACTCCAACCAAAGATTTCTGAGGCCTATGAAAGGAAAATTATTCAACTGAGGTCCAACAAGCTTCCAAAAGGATTGGTCACTCTCAAAAACTTGTTCAATTGTGATGATGCAAGAAATGACAAGAGGAAGTTCGTAGCAAAAAAAAGTGACTATGCAAATCTTCAGGTTGGAGATGGAAGGAAACTTAAGGTCAAAAAAGATGTCCCACATCATGATAAAGAGAGACTCATCCATTTCTATGAGAAATATGAAGGAGTAGTGGCTTGGTCATATGATGACCTCAAAGGATATGATCTTGAAATCATCCACCATATTATAGAGTTGACAGAAGGAGCAAAACCTGTCCACCAGAAGTAGAGGCCGATAAATATGAAGATTGAAGCCTTGATGGCACAATAGTTGAAAAAGCTAATTTAGTCTTGGATCATCTTTTCGATCAAGCACAACACATGGGCATCCAACCTGGTTCCATTCTGAAAGAAAAATGGAGACATCCTCCTATGTGTTGATTTTTAGGATCTGAACAGAGCATCCCTTAAGGACCACTACCCCTTGCCTTCCATGGAGTCTATCTTGCAAATAGTGGTACGATTAGAGATGTTTTCTCTACTAAATGGTTTCTCTAGATACAACCAAGTCTTGGTAAAAGAGGAGGACTGACACAAAACAATGTTCACTACCAAGTGGGGAATATTTGCATATGCAAAAATTCCCTTCGACCTCTCAAATGTCGGAGCCACCTTCCAACAAGCAATGAATATTGCTTTCAGGGAATTAATCAATAAAATAATCTTGATCTACTTGTATGATCTTATAGTATTTTCCAAGAATATGGATGATCATTTTGATCACCTTGAAATGGTTTTTAAAAAATGTCAGGAGTTCAGGATATCCCTGAACCTGAAAAAATGTGTTTTCGTAGTGCTGCAAGGAAAATTATTGGGACATGTAGTGTACAAAGATGGAATTGCAATCGATCTAGAGTGGGTGAAGGAAATCAAAGAACTCCCCCTACTAGTTAATAAGAAGGGAGTTCAATCCTTTCTAAGAAAGGTAAATTTTGTGAGAAAATTCATTTATGATTTTGTAGGTTTAATTAGACCTACCACCCTGATGCTAAAAAAGGATTAGTTGTTCAAATGGAAAAAGGAAGCTAGAGAAGCCTTTGAAAAGGTTAAGGATGCTATTTATAATGTATGTATTCAGTAGCCAATCAAGCATCGCTACTGTTTTGACCCGAAAGGATGATAAAGGAAAGGGAGAACATCTAATAGCATTTCAATCTCAGACCTTAAAATATTATGAGACGAACTACAACTTCATCGAAAGGAAAGCATTCACCATTGTTAAGGGACTCAAGAAGTTCCAACACCTCATATCTTGCAACAAGGTGATTGTATATGTTGCACATTCCAATGTGCATGAGTACATCATGGAAGGAGAAATCATTGAAGAAAGGGCCAATTAGATCACTAAGATCATCGAGTATAATATTGAGGTCAATCCTATAAAGACCATCTAAGGAAGAGGACTATGCGAGTATTTGGAACATGATGAAGAAATGGCAGTTGAAGAAGAGCAACCCAAAATTGTTCTAACAAATGAACCCAAGTTTGAAGGTTGTTGGCTAGCAGACAGGGTAAGATTCATGCATACTAGGAAATATCTGTTGGGCCTTCCTTCTTGGAAGAGAAGATTCTATAGATTGCAGAACAATGGATTTGCATTTATTGAAAGGGTCCTCTTCAAAAGGAACTTCAATGGAGTTCTTCTGTGGTGTGTCACCAAAGAACAAACAAAGAAAATTCTTGACACTTTCCACAACAGTCCTATGGGTATAAATTACTCTGCAAGAACTACCACTATCAAAATTATGTGTGCCAGATATTTCTGGCCTACACTATTCAATGACTCACAATCTTTGGTGAAGGCCTGCAAGGAATGCCAATTCTTCATGCCAAGGAGGAAAAACTCCGCAATGCCTCTCAACCTGATAGTGACTGATGAATCCTTTGCACAATGGGGCCTTTATTTTATCGGGATAGTTAATCCCACCTCCAATGTTAGACACAAATGGATCCTCACAGCTACGGACTACTTTACCAGGTGGACTAAGGCCATGCCCCTGAAGAATGCAACAAAGGAAAAGATTGTGAACTTCCTCAAGGAACTAGTAACAAGATTTGACCCGCCAAAGATCATCATCTCTAAAAATGCTAAGGCCTTCCTAGGTTCTAAGGTATGTCAATTCGCACTCGTGCATGGCATATTCTTAAAAATATCTTCAAATTACTACCCGCAGGGGAATGGCCTGGCTAAGTCAACTAATAAAAATTTATTCGGACTCATTAAAAGAATCGAGTCAAAACATCAAAAGGAGTGGCATAAGAACCTTCGGGCAATGCTCTGGGCAGACCGAATAACCCCTAAGCAAGTTCTGAAGACTTCACCATATGAATTGGTGTATGGGAAGGAAGTGCTACTACCCATCTCCATGGAGATTCTTGTGCTACAGTTGCTCAAATCTCTTGATATGGAACAAAATGGAGCCATGGAGGTTCAGTTGGCTGAGTTGTTGGAAGTATAGGAAAAAAGAGAAAATGCCCTAGTAGCCATGTCTAACTGCCAACAGGTGGTTAAAAGGTGGTTTGACAAGAAAACCTTAGACCAAGGTCTCAAATACAAATACCTAGTGTTGAATTTCAATGAGAGGGCCGTAAATCCTAGCCAACACAAAAAATTTGATAGCCAGTAGGAAGACCCTTTTAGAATAATTCAATGCAAGCAACACAACGCATTCAAATTAGAAAATATGGAGAAAGAATCATTGGGGATTTCGGTTAATGGAATCCACCTAAAATTGTTCAATTAAGCTTTATTAATTATTCTACCTATGTAAATATGTAATTATTGTAAATTTTCCTTTGTGTTTTTTTGTTTGGTCAGTCTTTCCAAAAGCAACCCATATGCAAAAAATTGAAAATGAACCCATATGCAAAAAATTAAAAATGAACCCATGTGAAAAATTGAAAAGGTACTCAAAGAAGCAAAGAAAAGGGAACCCATAATGTAGAATAGAAGAAAGAAAAAGATAGAAATTTATTCAAAGTTACATATTCATTTGATAGTATCATATGCTTCGATATTATACATCCAAAATGGCTCTGAGGCCATACTTTTAAAGTATATATATACTATGCAATTTTATATATGGTAAAAGACTTTTCTAGGAATGTATATAAAAAATATATGAAAAGTGTTGAGTCTTAAACAACAACAATAGGAGCATCATCAACAGTAGAATTTGGAACAACTTTGTTAGTAGGATCAACAAGAGCAGCAAGGTCATGAACAACAGCAGGGGCGTCAACAACAACAATGGCCAGTGGTGGAGGATACACCAGGTTCTTGAAATCAGTATACCACTCCATGCCGTAGAACAACACCACATCGTGGTAGCACAACAAGAAGTGGTAGGTGTGAGTGACCCTATGGTGGTGCTCTTCGCATGTTAGAATGCAGAATCCACTCAGGAATGACACCTATTGCCTCCTACAATGGTTTAATAACTAAGCCCTTACAACCATGATTCGAAGATTGGAAATCTAACCTGAATAGCTATTTCAATCATCATGAAGGTGCATTTAACTTGTCAACCCAAGGATGTGAACTTGAAATGGGTCAACATAGTATGTGCACTAGGGACCCAAAGTAGCCATTTCCATTCTACAGCTAAGGAACACATAATGCTGAAAGTAAATTTCTTAGAAGGGAATACCATAAATTCCAATCATCAATCAACAACTACATCAAACTAAAATGTATAACAAAAATGAAAATCTGAGCAACAAATAAGGCACTAATCTGTCTGCTTTGGCTGCAAGAACAGTCATAGAATGAAATTCTAGTGGTTGTAGGAATAGTCAGTGCCATATTTCTAACTAATTACTAAACAAGTAATACTAAACTAAAAGGATGGATTACTCACTAAGTGGGCCCCCTTGGATAAGTATCCTCTAAAACTAATGAGAACTCAAATGCTCAAACTCAGAACTTTATCTTATCCACTATAAATCATGAGTACAAAAGAGTAATGTATCTATATTACTAAAAACTTGAGAGTGCAATTACAATATCAAATCGTGCAACTCCCTAAGAAGGAGCATCGGATCTTTATTTATACTATCAACTAAACAAGGCAGTCAACTCCATGATCAAGAGGACACCATTTAGGGAAAATAGAGAAAGTGGAGTGGTGGCAGTTATGCATGCATGGAATCTGGTCAGACATGTAGGTCCAAATGTAGATCTAGCACAGTAGTAATGCCCGCATCTGCTCAACCAACATTAAAGTCCACTACAAGGTGGTTACATTCAATTTTCATGAGGAATCTTCTTCCATCGACCTCCTTTGACCTTTGAGTGATTCCTTTGCTAGACGTTATGGTGCATGCCCAACTGGTTGTGTTTTCCTCAACTTAGCATCTTTAAATTAAATCTGCACATCAATGTTAGTACGCACAATAACTTGTAGAAATAGGATAAAGCCCAATGTCTATGGTTTGAGGGAAACATTATGAAAATATCAACATTTAACATCAAATTCCATGACAACTACTAGAAAATAAACTATAGATTCTACCCAAAATTGGACCAAAAAATAGGCTCATCACTCCCCCCAACCTAACATTTTGTTGGTCCTCTAGCAAGGGAAGGGTTGTTATCCTGCTTGGTCAAAGCTTTGAAATTTGCAACTGATAGTTGTCCAACATCAGTGTCTGCTAAGTGTAAATCAAGGTCCCAATAGAATCCTCCTAATCTATCAAATCTTCTCCATCTCTGTTTTTCTGCAGCAATGTCATACTAGTAGAACCTGAAGTTTGGTATAGGCCACATGAGAATGGGTGGTTGAAAAGTTAGGGAAAGCCAAAATCTCCCCTTCGTTCTCCCAATTTGAATATACCTATCAATCCTATTTAGTGTTGTGGCATAATTGTGGATGGAATGAGGTTCAACCTATTTCAGCTCATCAGTTAGGCTATTCCATCTTTGTGATAGGTAAACTCTCATAATTTCCTCCTTTGTTGTTGCTTTTAATTCACACTCACTGTAAATTTCCTCAATCCAAGGCATAATCCTATTGCCATAACTAGGTCTGAGAAGCATTTTGTGCCATTCTCTGTAAATATCCCTTGGGTTGCTTGATTCAGCCCTAGTGGGCAGAGGGATATTAGAATCCAATTGCTTATAAGCCCCATGTTTCTATCCCCAACTAATCTTGTTTTGTACCCAAGACATAAATTCCCTTAATTGGACATCCCCAACATACAACAACAGATTCCAATCATGGTCTTTAGTTACAACATAATTATGTAATTAAAAATCACATAGAAAATTCTTCATTTCAAGGGAGGAAATCCTATAAGTATTGAAAAATTCATTAGGAGTGCCAATAGAATGATTCAAACCTAAGAAAATCCTTGACAACCTAAAAGAGAGATGTTTCTCTTTCAGGTGTAAAGCATAGACCCTTGGAGGGGTTCTGTATTCCAAGATCTGTGGTACCAAGGTCACAATGTTGTCCACTTTCTTCTTCAGAGTAGCGATTTCCTCATTCTTTTCTTCAATGACTCCATCCCTCTTTTGAATTTCCTTTTTGAATTTCTATTTTTCCTTTTTCCATTCTTTTTCCCTCCTTTGTATTTATTCCCATAATTTCAAAATTGTCATGTGTACTGTAAAATCAGGAGGATTATGAATTCCTACCGGTATTTTTGTTGATGGTTTCTCCCCATATAGTACTATCTGCATGGACTCAGGCTGTCTAGTTGCCTCTGGCTACGGGGATACTGTTTCTTCTCCCACTTCTTGCTATAGGGTCTCTTGTTCTTGTTGTGGCTGTAGGAACTCTTGCTCTAGTTCAAACCTCTTGTTGCAGGACTTCTTGCTCATGCTGCAGGAAATCCTAATTTTCCTCAAACTCTTCTGCAATGTTAGCAACATCAACCATTGTTATATTTGTTGCTCTCTCAAATATGTCTTCTTCAACATTCTCCTACCCCATTGGAGCTTTAATTTCCTAGTGATGCCTCACCAGGCTTAGGGCTTTCCTATGGAGGCATACCAAACACCGGCCTAGCTAGTCTTGATTTCCTGGGAGGGCTCTCACATTTTTCTTTGGTTGTAGGATGAATAGTGTCATCCTTCCTCTTCTTAGAACTTGGAACCTTTATTTCTATAGGTTGTGTTTTAGCTTTCCATTTTCTTGTTTTTACTTCTCTCTTCTATGCCCTAGTTCTTATTAGGGTTTCAAGGGGAATGTTGTCATCAGAATATGATGAAGAGCTCTCTTTTTCTGAGTGCTTTGATTTAGAAGAACTAATATCTATGGTTTCTTCTATTGCAGGAGGGTTCACACTAGAGCCAACACCAAAGGTTGAAGCACCAAGAGTGGCTTCAGCCATGCTCAATCTCCTGCTAGACCTATGGGGTTGAGGTAAAACCCTAGGTTGCAACTACTTAGGCCTAAATTGATCAACATTTATAAATTCTTCCTAGGTCATTCTAGACACATCATGCATAGACTTCTCAACTAGCAATTTAATCAAACAATGGTGGGAAATCGAATTGTCCCTACATTTTTGGGTCTCAACCGCCATGATTGAGAGATGATTGTATAGCATGTTAGGCACATTCATCCTCCTCCCATGCCTCATGTGACTCAAGAGTTTGAAATGTATTGAATGTAGGTTCGACAAATGACCTTCAGAGGTGAGATACCTTATAATGTAGAAGGTTGTTTGCTTCCATGGTTTGGGTAGAGAGGTTCTTTTTGCACCCTATTTATCCATGCTGATTGGAGTTCACCATGTACTGCAAATTCGGCCCTAGATAACCTAGCGTCTCTGGAGGTAGGGTAATGTTCACCATCAACAAGTAACCCTGTAACCTCTGTAATTCTTTCCTCAGTTGCCACAACCTCCAACCCTTTTACTATGGCTTTTCCTTCAAAAAATGTTTGGGTGAATTAAGTGCAATGCCTTCATCAAAGCCATCTAGCTTTAGGAAGTAATCTAACCATCCACAGTTTCTAATTCATCCAAGAATTGTGCATCCTGCAATAAAACATCATGAACTGAGGGCTCATTTTGAATTATCCCTCCTCCCATTGTCTGCAATCAACTATCACTCCATAAAATTTCCTTCCTGTAATTCCTGTCTGAAATCCAAACACCTTCTTGCAATACCTGCTAAATTTTTAGTGCCAATATCGACTGAATTTTCCCTTTCTTTTGTTTTACCTTTTTTCTTGCAACTCAAGATTACGACAGGGTCAGTAATGGCAAGAAAAGGAGCAATAAAGGAGAATTATGATGGGAAGAAATGGTGGCTATAGTTAGTGTCACTTCAAACATTCGAGTCATCCTCTTACTCAGATTTCAAATTGGTTCATTTTTAATTTTTTTGACATAGCCTAGCATGAATTGACACATGGGCAATATATTTTCATCTTTTTCTTTCCCCCCAACCTAAATTTAGACATGTGTCTGCACATGCAAGATGGGAGTGGTGATTTGATAGGGAATAATGACATGTTATGTGAATGCCTATACTAATTTACAGTGATTAAATGAATGCACTTAAAATATGATTAAAATATAGCAATTAATGTGCACATACCTGAATGTGTGGAGGATTTTTTGCAAAGATCGTGGAGAAAGTACCATTTTCCTTTTTAGGGAATAAATTGAGCAATTAATGAAAATGAAGTGGAATGAGGTGAGGTGGAATGAAGTGATGGAAGAGAGAGAAAGGTGGTGATGGATGGGTGAAGAAATTGAATTCCACAAGAGCAGAAGTCTTTATTATGACAAGTACGCACCTTAATTAGCTAGAAGGAGGGACACTAGGTCCACCTCCTTTGGCTATAGGAAGCTCGGGTGTTGAATGTTGGGTGGATTGTTGCAGGAACTCTTCTTTGGAAGCTGGCTTGTGATATAATCTAAGGTGATGACCATTGACAAGTAACTTGAATCTGACAGGGTCAATGGTAGTAAGTTGAATAGCTCCATTAGGAAAGACCTCAGTGACTTCATATGGTCCTAGCCACCTTGTCTACAATTTTCCTGCATTGTCCTAATATCTTGAGTTATAGAGTAGGGCCCAATCTCCTAGTTGGAATTTCTTGTCCTTGATAAATTTGTCATGCCAGTTGATTCTTTGATTCTGCACTACCTCTATATGGTGCAGGGTTGCTCTTCTTATCTCATCCAAAGCATTTAGCTGCATGATTCTTTCTCTCTGTTCCTCAGAAATATCCATCCCCAAATCTACTACAGTGCTAAGAGTCTTATATTCAAATTCAATGGGCATCATGGTTGTCTTTCTATACAACAACTCAAATGGAGTGAAGCTTGTAGTTATTTTATAGGTTGTCCTATAGGCCCAAACAACTTTTGGTAATCTATTTTCCCAATCCTTTCTATGAATAGCTATTGTTTTGGTCAGAATGGCTTCAATTTCTTTGTTGGTCACCTCAACTTGGCCATTAGCTTGGGGATAATGAGTAGACTTCATGTTCCTTATGTTATACTCATTAACTAGTGCTGCAACAAGGGTTGATGTGAATTGAACTCCTTGATCAGTCACTATTTCTCTTGGAACTCCATATCTTGTGAAAATCTCCTATTAAAGAAATTTTTCAACCTTGTTATCTCTTGCATGCTTCATGGTCTTAACTTCTATCCACTTTGTCACATAATTAGTGCATACCAAGATATAAGAATTACCATTTGATGGAGGGTCAATGGGTCCTAAAAAATCCAATCCCCACTTGTCAAAGGGAGTGATTACTACCTGTGGGAAAAGTGGCATCTCATCAGATCAGGTTGGTCTGCCCATTCTTTGATATCTATCACATTTTCTGGTATACCTTTCTGCATCCTTGTGGAGTGTTGGCTAGTAATATCCTGTGTTCAAAATCTTCATTGTTGTCCTCTTGGTTGAAAAATGTCCTCCACATGGTTTGTTGTGGCATGCATGCAAAATTTCATATATCTCATCTTCTCTCACACATCTCCTCATGACATGGTCTAGTCTAGTATAAAACAAACATCCAACAATCCAGGAGAAAGGAAAATATTTTTCAATGAGTGTCATTTTCTCTTTTGGGGAGAGTGAGAAGGAACTCTACTTGTGACCAAATAATTGTCTATGCTAGCATACCAGGGTGTTTGTATACTGAGGGAGAATAGATGCTCATCAGGAAAAGAGTCATCTATAGGCTAATTGTCTTTTGATGTAGTCAACCTTGAAAGAAAATCTGCAACAACATTAGCCTTCCTTGGCTTATCCACAATGGTTATATCAAACTCCTGTATCAACAATAACCATCTTTCTAGTCTACCTATGATAAAGGGTTTATCAATGAGATATCTAATGGCTACATGATCAATGTGCACAAATATTTGGTAACCTATTATGTAATGCATGAATTTATTCAGTGCATAGATCACTGCTAGCATTTCTTTCTTTGTCACTGTATAATTGAATTAAACTACCTGTAGATTTTTGCAGACAAAGTAAATGTCATTTTCAATAGCTCCTCCTTTCTATCCTAAGACTGTTCCTATGGCATAATATGATGCATTAGTATTGATGTGGAAAGGAAGCTCCCAATTAGGTACTTTGAGTACAAGAGCATGAGTTAAAGCTTCCTTCAAGTCTAAAAAATGCCTTGTCACAAGCTTCAGTTCACTGAAATTTAGCATCTTTAGTGAGAAGAGTATACAATGGTGCTGCTATCTTGCTAAAATCCTTGATGAAATGCCTATAATATCCTGCATGACCCAATAAACTCCTAACATTCTTTTGTTTTGCAGGTGTGGGCAGATTTGTGATTACCTCAATATTTGTAGGATCTACTTGAATTCCCTTGTGGGAGATGTAGTGGCCAAGAACTACACCTTCCTGCATCATCATGAAGCACTTTTCACTATTTAAGGACAAGTTTTGGTCTTCACATCTCTGTAGGAATCTCTTGATATTTTCCAATGCTTGATTAAAATCAACACCATAAGCAGTAAAGTCATCCATATAAATTTCCATGCAATCATGAGAAATGTTTGAGAATATGCTAATGACTGCCCTCTGAAAGGTTGCAGGTGCATTGCATAAGCCAAATGGGAGTACCGAGTAGGAATAGGTCCCCCATGGATAGGTAAATGTGGTATTCTCTTGGTCCTCTGGTGTAATTTAGATCTAGTTGTAGCCGTTGAATCCATCTAAAAAAGAAACGTATTGTTTTCCTACAAGTGTGTTGAAAACTTGATCAATGAAGGGTAAGGGAAAGTGGTCCTTCTTGGTGGCAACATTAAGTTCCCTATAATCAACAAAAACTCACCATTTCCCTCCTTTCTTGGGCACAATCACTAATGGAGACACCCACTGGCTATCTGAAATGGGGTAGATAAATCTCGCATCTAGTAATTTCTATAGTTCCCCTTTTACAATTTCTCTTAGTGTAAGGTTAATTCTTCTTTGTGGCTATCATACTGGGGTGCAATCATATCTGATGTAAATTTTTTGTGTACAAATTTTAGGGTCCAATCCCTTCATATCATGATAATCCCATGAAAATGCATGTTGATGGGTCCTTAATAAGTTTGTCAATAACAATTGTTGTTCTTCACTTAATTTACTATTAGCATTCATATATTTTCCTTCTGACACCTGTACTTGTGTAGTTAACTCTATCATGGCTGATTCATTAACACATGGTATTTTTAGTTCATATGGTATCAATGTATGAGACATACCTGTTGCTATAAGAAGTCTATCTACAGGAACAATGGCTACAGGAAGAGTGGTTGTAGGAAGAAAGTTTGTAGGAATAGTGGCTACAAGAAGAGTAGGAAAAAGTGTCTTGCCTGGAGTGGCAAAATGAGAAGATGATTCTACCTCCACTTCACAATGGTTCTAAATGATGTTAGCCAATACTTCATTCTCATCTTGTAGCTGAATGAAAGAGCTTTTTCCTAACATCATAAGCTACGCCACATAATTAACTTCCTCGGTCTCTTCATCAACATGTGGCCATACAGGATTATCTTCATTATGAGATGGTTGAGCAAGAGGATAAAGAAATAAATTTTTAGTGCTCTTCCCATCTTAAATGGTCATGTCACCTAACCAACATCCAATGTATGCATCTACAGTTTCTAACCATGACCTTCCAAGAATAATGGGATACCCACTTAGTGTAGCTTTAGGAGAAAGAATCATAAAGTTTGTTGGGTACTCTTAAAAGTCTAAAACTACCACAAGATCCTCCACTACACCATCAGGCTTAATAGTAGAGCTATTAGCAAGTTGTAGGATAGTAGAAGTAGATCTCATGCTTGCAATGTTTAGTTGTTGTAGGATGTCCTTGGTCATTACATTTATTGCTTCCTCTAAATCAATCAGAGCATTTTTTACTTGGATCTCATTTATAACAACTGCTACAACAAGACTACCTGGGTCATTATACTTGGGGATAGTTACTTTTTCCAGAATGATGTCAACTAGCTGTCCCACCACATGAACTAGAGTTGGGTCTTTCTTTTTCCTAATTAGATTCTTGAGGCATGCTTCCTTGATTGCCTTGCCATAGATTGGAACATCCTTTATGGCATGAAATAGAGGTATCTAGACACATATATGACTCATTTGATCCAAGATGTCAAAAATTGTATCCTCCTTTTCTTCCTTCTTCTTGAAAACTTCCAATCTCTAAGGAAATGGTGGTTCTTATTCAGTCTTCTTGACTTGGACTGGTTCAGGGTTTTTAGGTACACTTGGCTGAATGAGATCATTCAGAGGTTCCTAATCCTCTTCCATAAGAAGCTCAGTAATAATGGGATTGGAAGGGGCTGGTAGAGTAGTTCCTGAATGCAAGTGGATGCCACTTACACTCACAACATATGCAGAGAATTGATTTGAATCAATAGAGTATGCAGGCTATTTTTGTGGTTTGTTATTTAGATTGGGTGTGGGTTGAGCTGGTAGCTAAGTAGGTTTAGGTGAATTTGAGCTTGGATTATCATGTGGAGGCATTATAACAGGCTATTGGGGTTGAGATGGTGGCTGCATGTAACTAGTTGTCTACGCAGGCCATTGCTATCCTCCCCTCCATTGATTTGTTTGCTGCCAATTTCCTAGAGGTGGCTGCCAATGCCCTTGAAATTGTTGTCAATTCCCCTGAGGTTGCTACCACTAGGGTGGAGAATTTTGATGATTGGGCCAAGCATTTAGAGGGTTACTCCAAGGCTGTGGTGGATATCCTCCATAGCTGGATGGATATGGGGGTTTCCATTGGTTACCAAATGAATAGGAATTAAAATATGGCCCAACATAAGATAGTGGATCTGGTGGCATAGCTTGTCTTGGAGCCCAAGGCTTCCTTTGTGCAACATAGTATACTTGGTCTTCTTGAATTTGGATTGGTTTGAACTCAGGTGGAATCTGCTTGCTTTCAAGATTAGCTACCATCTTGCATTTGTAGTCCCTCTTCTTTTGTCTGTAGTGGGGAGAATACTCTATCAACATTGCCTCTGCCTCCTCTTGCTTCTTCTTGGCTTGAAATATATCTAGCTAAGTAGCTAGATTATTTATAATGTTTTTCTTGAAGTCTTCCAGCAAATGAGTAATCTCCATTCTTGAAACTCCACTGGTAGTTGACTTACCAATGGAAGATTGGTAAGCTCTCCCTTTCTTTGAAGCTTCCCTAGAGTAATTTTGGCATATTTTCTTGATATCTTCCCAAGGGACTTGGGAGATATCTCCTCCTCCCATGAGGTCCAAGGCATCAATGCAGCTATCATTGATTCCTCTCATGAAAAGAAACTTTTGTGAGTCTTCATTGAGTGTATTGTGTGGAGATTTTTGTGGGAAAAACAAAAACCTTGCAATATAATCCTCCAGGCTCTCATCTTCCTTTTGTTGCATCCTGAAAATGTCACCTCCTCTCATGTTGTTGCCCCTATAATATTCCTTGTATTTCTCAAGGAATTTTGTCTTCATGTCTTCCCAAGTTTCCATAGTATCTCTTCCTAGGCTCATGAACCATCTTAATGCAGCCTCTTTCAGAGTGGTAGGAAATTGCTTAAGCCTATGGGCATTGGTGGTATAATCATAACTCATGTAGAGTATGTCAAACTCAAACAAAAAGGTATCAGGATCTTCTATGACAAGTCCATAAAACTTGGGGAGTGTTGAAGCAAGGATGTTCTTGATGTTGTCAACTTCATTCTAATGGGCAATAGGGAAAGGAAAAGCTAGTTGGTTAGGTTTGTTCCTATTTGCATCACCCATGCCTACTTGATGTAGTTCCAAAGAAAAGGGGTTCTCAAGTTGATTTTGGTCTTTAGAGGAGACTTCAGAGCTAGTCAGTTCAGGAAATGCATCAACAAAGGGGTGTGGATCTTCTTCTTCTTCTTCTCTTGGCAGGTTTTGATATTCAACTAGCTAGAATGGATTACGATTGTTAGGAAGGAATCTCCTGTAAGAATCCCTTCTCCTTTCTCTATGCATGCAGTATCACTCACTATTAGCCAACTCACACAAAGAATTGGTAAAGAATAAGGAGGGTCATTACTTCCTAAATCAGGATATGCTAAGAACAATTTCCAAAAAAACTACAACAAGAAAGCCTACCAATGACTGCAAAGAACTCCCTAGTTTGACACCATCCCTAGCAACAATGCCAAAAATGTTGGCCTCCTACAATGATTTAATAACTAAGTCCTTACAGCCATGATTCAAAGATTGGACATCTAACCTGAATAGCTATTTCAATCATCATGAAGGTGCATTTAACTTGTCAACCCAAAGATGTGAACTTGAAATGGTTCAGCACAGTATGTGCACTAGGGACCCAAAGTAGCCATTTTCATTCTACAGCTAAGGAACACACAATGCTGAAAGTAAATTGCTTAGAAGGGAATACCATAAATTCCAATCATCAATCAACAAATACATCAAACTAAAATTCATAATAGAAATGAAAATTTGAGCAACAAACAAGGCACTACTCTATTTGCTTTGGTTACAGGAACAATCACAGAATGAAATTCTAGTGATTACAAGAACAGTCGGTGCCAGATTTCTAACTAATTACTAAACAACAATTAATAATAAACTAATACTAAACTAAAAGGACAGATTACTCACCAAGTGGCCCCCCTTGGATAAGTATCCTCTAAAACTAATGAGAACTCAAATGCTCGAACTTAGAACTTTATCTTATTCACTATAAATTATGAGTACAAAAGAGTAATGTATATGTATTACTGAAAACTTGAGAGTGCAAGTACAATATCAAATTGTGCAATTCCCTAAGAAGGAGCATCAGATCTTTATTTATACTATCAACTAAATAAGGCAGTCAACTACACAACCAAGAGGATGCCATTTAGGGAAAATAAAGAAAGTGGAGTGGCGGCGGTTACGCGTGCATGGAATTTGGTCAGACATGTAGGTCCAAACACAGATCTACCACAACAGTAACGTTCATATCTGCTCAACCAACATTAAAGTACACTACAAGGTAGTTACATTCAGTTTGCATGAGGAATATTCTATTGTCTACCTCTTTTGACCTTTGAGAAATTCCTTTGCTGGACGTTATGGTGCATGCCCAACTGGCGGTGTCTTCCTCAACTTAGCATCTTTAAATTAAATCTGCATGGCAATGTCAGTATGTACAATAGCTACATATCTATAACCACCTTAAAGAACATTAAATAACCACATGAAAAATCAATATAGATAATCCACATAATATGCCAATGTCATTAAAACTTGCAGAAATAGGATCAAACCCAATGTCTATGGTTTGAGGGAAACATTATGAAAATATCAACACTTAACATCAGAGTCATGACAACTGTAAAAAAATTAACTATATATTCTACCCAAAATTGGACCAAAAACTAGGCTCATCAGCATCCACGACACCACTACATCTTCTTCAATATGCTTGTAGAGGTCGCTAGCCATAGGAATACCTAGGCCATACATCACATTCGCCACAATTTCACCAAGGCTGCCAAGGTACCGCTTTGGGAAGATTTATAGTATGAGTCATAGAATCATCAGATTAGGGACTTGCATATCAAGTAGGGATGCAATCAAGTGAGATTAAATGCCAGTATTGACCTTATACTTGTCTTTGTACTCTATACAGTCCCTACCCAGTAGCCACTTCACTGCTATGATAGCCAACGACTGCTTGTTCTTCGTCATTCACTTCAAGTGCCTATTGGAAACTTCACCTAAGAAATTTGTCTAAGACTTATTTCTCGTAAGCCTAATTGGAGTATTTATAATGCCTAATTCTACCCAACTACCCAAGTGCTAATTCTTCCCAATTGCTAAGTGCAATTCTACTATTGTCTAAGGGTTATTTATAGAAATAGCCAGGATATCCAAGGTACCTGCGTGCCATAAGCATGATGCTAATCAAGTATTAACTTGAAAACCCCACCAAGAGTCGACTCAAATTTCCCACCTAGTTGTGTCTACCATGTATGAATTGGTGCATGTGAGGTTAAAGAAGTAATTAATTAGCACAAATTGGTGGCAGTCTTAGCTGGTAGTCTGCACAGCCAAGTGCTGAGGTGTCACGCTACAAGAATTTTTCCAAATTCCAAGGAAGAGCTCAAATATTTTTGAGTACTCATTGCTTCTTTGGCTTAATCATTCTTTTTAGGATATTAATTGCCAAGCATGCAAAAGGTTTATACTCCTTTAATCGCCGGCTCAATTTCCCAAGAAAATCGTGTCGTAGGACATGATTACTAACTATCATCATGAATTCTTTCCTTTTCAAAAGAGCAAGAAATTCATTTCACACAAGAAAAGGAGCTAGCAGTACATGCCAAATTTAATGTAGAAAGGCAATCATTGTCTACCAATCCAAGTCAAGAAAAAGCTAAGTTTTGCATGTGAAAGAATAAACAGTGTGAAAAGGTTCTTGAGTACATTATCCAGTGCAAGAGTTTTTGAGTGCATAATTGTTGAAGAACACAAGTGAATTGCAGTAAGTATGAGCATTGCAAAAATCCACAACACCTTGAAATGGCCCAAAATCCTTAGATGGAAGCATAAGGAAAGGTGACACAAAGATTATTTGATGCCATGCGTGTGACACCCATAGCCAATATTTTTGGTGATACCTCTTATGCTTTGCCTAGGATACAAGAGAAGCCAAAATTGATTTGCATGTAGGTTGTGGAAAAGTAGAAAACTCATAGGGACCAGAACTAGATAAAGGAAGAATGGGATAACATTCATGATCCCATCCTCAACACCGACCCTAAGAGTCTTAGGGAAGCAACTTGCGAAATAATGAAAGTGGCCACTAGCGAACATCAATTGGCGTATAGGTAATGGTTCTATGGACTCCCTCAGTATATGGTCCCTTTTGTGCATTACCACCTGGAGATAGTTCATGAGGGAATTTAACATTTTAACCTAGATACCAATTCCATTGAAGGCTGGGAGCTAAGAGTTATAATCAGTGAGGGGGCTATTAGAGACATGTGCATCCCAAAAAGGGACTCTAGAGCAAAAAAGATGGAGTCATTCACTCTAGAAAAAGGGGACAACTTGTAGAGAGGTAGAGATCATGCTATGGATTTTTATAACCAGGAAACCCAAAGACCTCAAGAAGATTTGGAAAAGCCACCAAAAATTCCATTCACACGCATCACTTTTAAACAAGCTATGTAGGATGCCTTCTCTATGATGGCTTTCATTTGTGACATGGACGAGGACAAGTGAGTGGATGAGTTTCAACTAGGTCTGGGTTTTTTAGTTGAGGAGGCAACATTCTTTATTCTAGTATGACTTTGCGAAGGTCATTTTCTAAGAAATGATGAGCCAAATCAGGGAATACATAACACAGCATAAGTTTTGGTTTCCTTCTCTCCTTGCTCATTATTTTTTGCATCATAACCTTAACTTCTTTAGAAAACATATGAGGTTAACTATTTTTGATGAAAAGGGAGTAAGAAGGTCAGTTTCTGTATGGACTCCTCTCCTCTCCACAACTTATGACTATTATGTATTCTTGAATTATTTCTTGACTCCAATTCTACAAGACTTGAGTGAAGATTGCAATCTTTATCGACTTTTTTCCAACTAAACAAGGTGGATGTAGAGTTTCAATCCTAAATGTGACTCATTCCTCACAAAATATTTCACATTCATTAGGATGTGCAACTTTACCAAGGAGCCATTTCAACTCCCGTCATGCGTCACAGATCGGGTATTGGCCCTTGAGATCTTCCAACAAGTTTCAATTATTGACTATACCTTTTGTGGAGGGAAGGTCAAGAAGAAAGGATTTTTCTACTGCCCACCAAGCTTTAGAATAGTGGTTATGGTAAATAAGTAGATGCATAAGCTACTAGAGGTAAAATTGGCTCATCTAGGGCTAGTATTGATTTGAAACAAATGGTAATATAACCTTGACAATGACTTAGCAAGCATAAATGTTCGGGTAACTCACAGTACCTGGCCTTATTAGGAAAAGTGGTGGAATCCCCTATCAAAATAGGATGATCTATTTGTAGACTTGTTTCAAATTCCTATAGAGGATAGGAGGCTGCCATGGCTCAAATTTTATTTCCTTTCGGCGAAATTTAATGAGAATTTCCAAATGTGTGCCACCCTTTGCAATGAATTGGTCAAGATGTGGTTATGGAGTGAGGAAAATATTAGAGATTTTTGGATTTATTGTCAAGAAATCAAGTTCCCTAATGCCCCATTCCAAGACGTAAACACGGATGAAAAATTGATACTCTATGGAATAGAGTGCATGATGAGGATGTTGACTTGGAGGAAGCTAGAAAATATATAGGGAAAGGGAAGGAGAAGAAGGAAGTGAAGACAACTCCAATGCAACAAATTGGACAAGCAGTGAAGTAGCCTAGCACAACTACTTTGAAGCTACGAGTGAATATATTATGTTTGCGAGCCTCACAAACATGCACATGGGCCATGAAAAGACCTAGAGTAGCCCAACAACAACTGTTAGAGGTCTTAGAGGTGGACAATTCCCCACCTGACCCAGCTCGCTCAACAAATGGAATCTGTTGTACCTCCGCTATTGCTGTCGCTTTCCATGAGTCCTCCTGCCACTTCACAGACTAGGTCTTGGTATATTCCCCCATTCTCCCCACTAACGCTTTCTCATTTGAAGAAGAAATTGATCGGAACCACTACTCTCTCATTCACTTTTACTATTCCTCCTAGTGCACCCTTCATGGGTGAGTTGATTAGATCACCAACATATTTTTTGTCGGAGGGTGATAAAACAAGAAAAGTGTGGGCTCTCGAGCTCCAGAAGCAAAGGGACAAAGATGCTAAAAGGCCGATAGAGCCAAAGGTGCAAAAAAATTTCAATGAGACTCAGTAGTTGTTGCATTTTTCAACCATGCATCCGAACATCATCAAGCCTTAGGGAGAGATGTAACTTGAAGATTACACCATTCATGCTATGGGACTTGATTTGTGCACAACCCAACCACAAGATAAAGTTGAGCTCATGGAGGAGACCCAGCGTGTGGTGACCACTGACCTTCTCAAGTCTGGTCACCAACTGAAGAAGAAAGAAGATGAGCTAAAAAATGTTGAGAGGATAGAAGTCCTACTAATGAAGGACAAGGAAAGGGATGCCGAATTTGTGTGCTTTTCATAGCAAGCGGAGGCAGAGTAGGCTAGACTCCAAGGGGAACTCGCAAAGTTCCAATCCCAAGATCCCAACTTGGTCACTAATCTGCAATAGAAAAACCAAGAATTATAGGACTAGTTGGCTCGGGCAGAGGAGGAGATGCAACAAAAGAATGAAGAATTTCAGCATCAACGCACTCAATTGGAGAAAATAACGCAGTAGAAGGAAATAGACTTCTAGGGACAACAAGCTCAATTTGAGAAGGAAATCTAGGAGGTAAGGCTCTCCCTGGATAGGGAATCTACAACTAGAAGCCAGGTCGAGGAAAAATGGCTTGTGAAGTTGAGAACCCTGCAAGAACAACTCTCCACTATAGAAAACAAAATTGTAGAACTAACATAGGACATCAAGTCGAGGGATGCGGGAATTGGTCTTTTGAAGAATCCTACCCAACCCCCTGTTTCCCAGTCGAACCTCCTTCTAGTAGCCCAATGACTATATATTTCATACTGAGAAAAGGTCAAGGTCTTTTTTCTAACTCTTCAGTCGATCCTTCAGTTCATGGCGGAAGCATCGAGTTTGAGTAGGGAGGTTTGTAGAAAGATTGAGCAATTAACACAATTCATCACAGAGAAGGTTCCTAAGGTGGAATGGTTGCTAGATAAGTTGAACACAGTGTCAAATGAGGACTTAGTGAGTGCAAGGATCAAGGACCAAAAGTCAACTACCAAGATAGCAAAATAATTCATCTATTTCCATGCACCCATCCTCCATGCTAACGATTGCTCTGCCACACTGGGTCAAACTATGAACAACATGTAGGAAAAAATCTCCCAACTGACTCAAATGGGCCTGCACTCCCCATTTCTATTTGATGATTTGGTGGCCAAAGTAGAGCAGATTGCAATGAATATTGAGGAGAAGCAGAATGACATTTCTTCTTTTCAGAGCTTCAGTCAACCTCCTACTACCGAGGATATTGAGGGTGTCACTTATCATATAGCATGGTTGATCTTTCAACTCGATTTTGGGACCATGATATCCATGAAGATTCCATTCAAATAAGTGATTGATCTGCATGAAGCGCAAGAGAATCTACACTCCATATCGAAGCCATTTGAGGCCGACTAGCTGCCTCAATAGATTTCTCTCTCAAAGCTCTAATTACATCACCCATTAAATAAGGCTCTGGCCTTCAAATCATAAATTTTTGGGTTCCTCATATCATAGGCGAAATGCCCCTGGTAGTCACCAAAAGTTGTGGATTTAAAATCCCTCGGGCTCCCTTTGGGTTGGTTATATTTTTCTAGGTCTGGCTTGCACCCCATACATTTGAATATCCTTGGGTCCCTTTTTGAAGAGCTTCGCCCACTGTCGCCACATGTCCATTGTGCACTCCTTGCAAGGATTTACTCATCACTTTCCACCCAATCCCCACCATGCTTCTACATTGCAGCAGGATGGACCTTTGAATTCCTACTTCCCTTCGCTTCTCTACCAAGCTCTGCTCACATGCCACATAGCATCATTCCACATACACTTTTTGGTAGACCCCACAGTCAACACTAGCAACGAAGACTTATTCACGTGTCTTCTCCACATGGATTTCATTGAAGGGAAGGAATGAGCAACAAGCCCTACCATATTGCCACATGTCCTAACTAAATTTATGGGTGAGTGACACATGTCTGCAAGGGATTCTACTACTTCTATAATAGGACCACTACCACCATTTACAGGGGATGCATCTAGTTTGAAGTCAACCGTATTCTATGGCTTGAAATATTTTATGTTGCAATAGCCTTGGGAAATCATTGATGTGGACATCATTGCTCGTAATGAAGGAATCTTTTATGTTACTAGTTTCCAAGCAATGGGATTATTTTCTACATATACTGCTTCTTTCCAAAAATGAGTTCAAAACATACATAAAAATTGTGAAAGGACACTAGGCCTTTTGTATTGTTTTTAGATTATTGTATAAGACTCATAGACTGTGCCATTGTTCAGTCTTTTTGTTTCTTAGCTATTTGACAAAACATTATACTGTGCCATTAATGTACTAAGTAGTTTATTTTTAGAACTTCTATGATTTCAATATAAATTTTCCAATTTAGACCATGTCTTTGACTCTTCTTTTTATTAAATGTGTATGGGATTTATTTTATGCTATTGGATAAATTATTCATGTTTTCATCTTTGATTTTTGTTATTTTGGGACATGCAGATTGTTGAACGAGCCCTTAAATCACATCCAAAAGATAGATTTACCATGTCTACACCTACATCTTGGTGCATCACCTTAGTTAGATCTTTATTTTTTTATATTTGCTTCCTTTTACCATTCTAAGACCCTAATTATAGAAGAAGATGACTTCTTTAAAAACCCAGAGGTCACTTAGTTTAGCGCAATTGGTCCCCCCATTAACTGAGTTTCCCATAAGGATGTTGCTTGTCAAATTTTGGCATCAACAGTAACTAAGTATAATTTTGTAATGCAACATTATAGAATCTTTGTAATGCTAAGTGTTAAGTTGTTATTGAATTTGAATTGTATTTTATTAGACTCTACACCTTTGATTTAGGCATTGTCTTGAGATTTTTTTTTTTGTTGCAACATTCTTGATCATTCAAAAATAATACATTCAAATCATTAAACTCTTTAAATTATAGTTGAAATGTATGTCAAGTCAAGATCTATCATGCTCTATTGCTTTTGAAATAGTTGATATGTAAAGGATTTTCTAGATATCCGCATTTACATATTTTTCAAGTAATTAAAAGTAGAGCTTATCTATTATTTACAATGTACAAGGTTAATTGGCTCAGAGGATCTTAATGTACATTGTATGGGATGACCCTCCAAGGTTTTGCAGAGCCAAAAGTGCAGGAGGAAAGCCTTTGCAAGATTTCACTCATTCGATGGCCAATCCCTCCAATTAGCTAACCATTGGAAGATGCCAATTCCATAGGCTATATTGTGAGATTAGCTTGGTTCTTTAAAAATAACCAACAAATTATAAAATGGGAAAAAGGATTAAATATAAAACTATTTCTATGGGTACTTACAACTTAAGGTTGTGAATAGTTCACTGTTAAAAGTAATTAACATGAGGAATCTAATTAAAATGACTACAATAATGAAAGCATCTAATATAAAAAACAAAAATTAAAGCTTAGAAATTAAAGTGGAAAACACTTACCTTGAGTGGCCCTTTTTCTAGTTACTATATCAAAAAAATAAACTCAAATCTAAACTTCTTAAATCAACTAAAAATAACAATAAACTAAAGCATCTTAATTTCATATAACTAGATTTCACAATCTAACAAGAATCTTTAGAGATATCTTATTCATTAAAACATAATATGAAACTAACAAAGTATTGTTTGTGTAGTGGAAAAAACTATATCTATCAGAACATATCCATAGGCTATATCTACTCCTCAATGACCGAGCCAACTATATAGGTTTGGGGGAGGTTTATTAGAATGAGGACTCAAAATAGAAAAATAAATGCAAGTTACCACTCCCCTATGAAATAGAGAGTGAAAAAGTCTGTATAATTGAAATTGTAACTAAAAAGATGGAAGAAGATGATTAGGACTAGAACTCTATTTCAAATGGCATAAAAGAGACATGTATTGTGGAAATAGTCATGTTGGCTTCCCAGTCATTATAGAAACCTTCTTCCTTTAGCTATATTATTAAATAGTCTGGTGATTCATAATCATCCTCATTAATGAGAACTTCCAATTTTGTAACCTTCACATTACTATCATTTTGGAATCTCCCTTGCATCTCTGTCTGAAATCCTTTGGTTATGGGTTGCACTTCCTAGTTGTTGTGGGTTGTAATCTGCTTACTTTGTATTCTCATCTACAAGGAGTTAAATCATCTAACATATACACAATAATAATAACCATGAGTTAAACATAGATCCATATTGTGTTCCATGCACAATCACATATTTAATCATGCAATTACTAACATATGATAATCATATTTCCATACATCAAAACCTAGTTCAAGTTGCATGAAGGACATACAAAGCTAGATAAGTTTAGGAATGTATATAAAATGAGCATCTAGAAATGTCTAAAAGCATGAACTAAAAAAAAAAAAACTAGCTATTAATTGGTCTCATCACCTACCAGAACAAGAAGCTCTCAAGGTGATAGGTTTTTTATGTTGTCAATAAATGGTTACTCTAGAATGACTTGGGTAATATTTTTTAAAGAAAAAATAAAAGCTCTAGATAAGTTTAAAAAATTTAAAT
Source organism: Sequoia sempervirens (assembly GCA_007258455.2). Lineage (NCBI taxonomy): Eukaryota > Viridiplantae > Streptophyta > Pinopsida > Cupressales > Cupressaceae > Sequoia > Sequoia sempervirens. The sequence continues at coordinate 1,223,679,234 of VDFB02271358.1, read as the reverse complement.
TTATGAATGAGAATGAAATAGATTTGAAAATCAAGTGTTTGAGGTCTTATAGAGGTGGTGAGTTCACCTTCAATGAGTTTAACATTTTTTGTGAAGATCATGGGATAAAAAGACATTTATCAGCTCCTAGGACTCCACAATAGAATGGGGTTATGGAGAGAAAGAATTGGATAGTTCAAGAAGTAGAAATAACCATGTTGAAGGAAGAAAATATACTAGATGTCTACTGGAGAGAAGCTATTCATATTATAGTTTATATTTTCAATAGAGGAAAAACAAGAGTAAATAGTTCAAAGACCACCTATGAGCTATGGTATGGAAAAAATTCTACTGTGAAATATTTTAGAGTGTTTGGAAGTAAATGCTATATAAGGAGGGATGATGAAATCTTAGGAAAGTTTGATGCAAGATTATATGAAGGAATTTTCCTTGGATATTCTACAAAGAGCAAGGTATATAGGTGCTACAACAAAATTCTAAAGAATATAGTTGAAAGTGCAAGTGACAAAGTGGATGAAGAATCACATTAGAGCTTAGTGTTGATAGAAGGATATGAATTTAATGAACTCCCTTGTAAAGAAGAAGAAAAAGAAGAAGAGCAAGTAAAGTAGATGCTAGTGGAAGAAGAAGCTCCAAAAAAGAATCCTCAAACTCCTAAGTATGTGTAGAAAAATCATTATGAGGATCAAATAATTTGAGACAAAAGTAGAGGTGGGATGACAAGAAGAAAAGTTGCTATGGTAGAGGAATAGGTAAACCCAAATTTACTTTCTGAGATAGAACCTAAAATAGTAACTAAATCATGCAAGGATGAAAAATGGATCAAAGCTATGGAAGAAGAGTTGAGGTAGATTGAGAATAAACAGACATGGGAACTGGTCCCAAGACTAGAAAATGAGAATGTGATTAGAACTAAATGGGTTTTTAGGAACAATTTGAATGAGAATGGAGAAGTTATCTGAAACAAGGTTAAACTTGTGTGTAAAGGATAATCACAAGTGGAAGGGATATATTTTAAAGATACTTTTGCTTCAGTAGCAAGAATGGAAGCTATTAGGATGTTTTTAGATTTTGTAGCACATAAATACTTCAAGGTATATCAGATTGATGTAAAGTATGTATTTTGAATGGTGAGTTAGAAGAAGAGGTGTACATTGAAGAACCCGAGGGTTTTCAATTATTAGAATATTTTGATATGGTCTTCAAGTTGAAGAAAGAATTGTATGGACTTAATCTAGCTCCTAGAGCTAGGTATGCAAGATTGGATAGGTACCTATTGCAATAGGGATTTAAAAAGGGTACTATAGATAGCAATATTTACTTCAAATTTGAGGGAGATAAAATCCTAATTGTATTTGAATATGTTGATGACATAATATTTGAAGGAAAAGAGGATATTTGTAAGAGGTTTGTTGAGGAGATGTAAAATAAGTTTTAAATTTCAATGTTTGGGGAGATGAATTTCTTCGTTGGGCTACAAATCAGTCAATTAGAAAGAGGTATATTCATTACACAATAAAAATCTGTTAAGGAATTTTTAAATAAGTTTGGAATGGAGGATTCTAAAATAGTATGCACTCCCATGGTTAATAGTTGTAAATTAAGAAAAAATGACGAATCTTCTAAGACAGATCAAACCAAGTATAGATCCATGATTGGTGGATTACTATATCTAACTATAACTAGACTAGATATCATGCATGCAGTATGTCTTGTGGTAAGATTTCAAGAAAATCCTAGAGAATCACATGTGGTGATAGTCAAAAGGATATTCAGATACTTGAAGAGAAATCTAGAATATGGTATATGGTATTCTAAGGATACATATTGTGTAGGTTGTGTGGATGACAAATGAAGTACAAGTCAAGGTGCTTTATTTCTTGGAAACATATTGGTTTCTTGGATAATTAAGAAGTAGGATTTCGTATCATTATCTATTGTAGAGGTGGAATATATTTCTATAGCATCATGCTACACATAGGTGTTGTGGATGAAGTAGACATTGAAATATATTAGAGTATCATATGATGTGTAATGCCCTGCCATGTGAACCCCAAAGGACAACAAAATACCACACTAATTTTATTTTATTTTTTTGAAGGTGAAACATTACAAGGTGAATATGTACAAACATTAAAATAAGATCAAATATATGTTATGTGACAAGACCTAACTAGTCCCATTAGGTTACATGGTTGCATTACACGTAAATGTCCCCAGCCAAGACATCGTTAAAGATAATGCCCAGAAGTTAACAATAGAAGCATGCATTCACAAGATAACATAATCATACATTCATCTAGGATCAATAGTGATGAAAAGATACATCCATCATTCTATGTCCTCTAGGGTACACTGGTTGGCATTACAAAACCTAAACTTTTACCAAAAACGAAAGTGAATAAAAACCAAGATTACATAGAGATGACATACAACCCAAGTTATGAACAAAAGATAGGAAAATATATTCATTATGCATGACATTTCAGCTCATAGATCAATATTACAATGGTGGAGCATATTTCTACAAATACAACACATCATGAATCCAATAGTACATTACATAATGCTTCCCTTATATCAACGAGAAGAGTATATCAAATACACTTGTATGATACATCAATGAAGAATAAGGTATAAAATGAGGTCCAATCTTCAACCAAGTGGAGCTCTGGGAAATCTGCATCCGCTTCTGCATCGCGAACACAACCTGGGAACCCAATGGGTGCATAGCACGTTCCACCCGACCATGTGGACCCGAAGGTCCACCCCCCGTGCTAGGAGATGACAAGAAAGGATCCACATCCAAACAAGGTCAAGCAAAAAGGGCTAACTCAACACTGACATAAATCAACATCAAACAAGTACAATGCTTGTTTAGGAAACATTCCAAATAGTTATGAAACAAGACTCACAACAACAAGGGTGTACTAAGCATAGAAGCCACAAAATGTCTACACGTGCGGGGCATGAACCATCTCACTCATAATCATAACCAAAGGCAAGGAAAATCATGGAACATGGTACACCCACAAACTCAAAATAGAAATACGATCAATGGAACACAAAGGTCTAATCATGGGAAGATTCCACACAAAATAGGTTTCCCATCGCCTTTGGAAGCCTAACAACCTACCACCCATAACTTATCAAAGGGGAGTGGCTTAAGCATTTACGGGTTCCCAACTTATCCAAAACATGTCTATACATAAAGATTACCTCAAAAGCAAAATAAAGCAAAAGGAAGGTAAGATCAACATGGAACCACTAGTATGCATAAGAAATCAATTCCAACGAGCACTCAAAGTATAACCAAAATAAATATCCAAACATGTTCAAAAGGACTATACATACCCACTTATTTGAACATGAACATAATCCAAACTTATTAAAGATAATGTAATAAATAATTAAATAATCCACTATGATTAAAAGCATTTCCTTTATAATATATTTTAAATAGATAAGCACTTGGTTAAACCTATAGTATTCAAAACATCAGTTTTCTTTTGATTTAAAATTCATAGCCTGCATTTTGTTTACTTCAAATTGATTAAAACTTAACCTATATATGTACTTTTGTTTACTTCAAATTGATTAAAACTTAACCTATATATATCTGTTATTTTAAACTATTAAATTTAATTCAAATGTAACCTGATTTTTACTGCAAATTAAATTTAATTAAAAGTATGACATTTACCTTTGTTGACTTCAAAATAAATAAATTTTAATTTAAAATCTACCATATACGGTTTATGTAGAGTCACAAATCTAAAAGTAAAGATATTTGAAAATCAATTTAATTTTAAATAAGCTTGTAATTAAATCTAATTTTAAATGCACTTGAAACAAGTCAAGTTTTAAATATACTACAAAGATGAATTACCATTCCAGTAACTTACAGGGTAATGAAATTACCCATATCTAATAAAAGAAGTTTTTAAATAAATCAAATTTTAAATATACTACAAAGATAAATTACCATTACAATAACTTACAGGGTAATGAAATTACCCATATATAATAAAACAAGTTTTAAATAAATCTAATTTTAAATAAATCAAATTTTAAATATACTACAAAGATGAATTACCATTCTAGTAACTTAAGAGTAATGAAATTACCCATATCTAATAAAAAAAGTTTTTAAATAAATCTAATTTTAAATATACTACAAAGATAAATTACCGATTGCATGATGATGCAGTAACTCTCATAGAAAAAGAACAACTAACTCTTTAAAACTACTAAATTAAGTTAGATTTTATTATTTGATGTTAATTGACCAAAAACCCCAAAGCCCTTAACATATATAACTATGAATTACCCTACAAATATACTAATCTCCTTGAGTAAATAATTGTTGTTAGCCTAACTCAAATTTTAATTACTTATCAAAATTTACCCCATAATTAGATTACTTATCTTTTGTAAAATATAATTAATAATTTACTTTTCAATTTAAATTTAATTTCCTTACTTGGTTAACTATTTTTATTTAACAACAACTATATAATTAGTAAATATCATTTGAAAATATGTTTATTTATTTAAATACTCACATAGGTTCTAAATATTATAAATAAAAGAGCTATCTTCACAAAAATATTTAAACCTACAACTATTCAATTAAAAGGAGTATTTTAAAAAGAGAAAATCAATCTTAAAGGTATAATAGCATCTAACCTCATTTTCTTTATTACAATTAACATGTACTATTTTAACTTAAAGCTTCATTTCTCACCTATCTAAATGGAATGTACGCATGAACTAAGTATGCCATACCAATCATGCGTAATTTTAAGGAGAGGTAAAAGAAGTGGAGGGTAAATATCATGCCTAATTTTAAGGAGAGGTGAAAGAAGTGGAGGGTAAATATCATCTAATGATTCTTATGCAAAATCTTTCTGCTAAAAACCTATTTAGGGTTGAATGAAAACAAGAGTAACAGTTGCATAAAATACAAATTTGGTGACAGATAATGAGTGTTGAAAGTAGAAAGAAGGTATAAATGATTTCGAAGGAGAATTTGTGCATAAGATTTATTTTTATCTCCTAGGTGGGATTTACTTCATGCACCAAATAATAAGTGCTACAGAAAGGTAGGGCATGCATTTTTACTTCATTAAATTAACTAATCAAATTGGGTGCTAAGATTACCGTGATTGAAGAAGAAAAACATCATACACTAAATATATTTACAAATTCAATACTTTGAAATATTTACATTTTTCCAAAAATCTCTATATACATGTGATACAACGTTACAGTCTTCCAAAAGATATGCATGGGCTTTTAACTTGAGATGCCTATTGCTGTGTGTTATTGTTATTATTATTATTAAAACAATAGTAAATATGTATTTAGTCTTTAATGCTGGTTCTTTAAAGACATATCTCTCAGAAAATAGCATACAAAACATAAAAATAAATGAACTTACCTTCACCCTTCCCGTGTTTTCTCCAGCTCCTCCATAATTTCCTCCTTTCCCGTAGTGATTTTTGTGCTTTTCTTTTGTTTTTTTCTTACTGAGTTCTTCCTGAGTTCTTTCCCCTGACTCCCAAAAAATGCCCGCCGTAGAAAAACTAAAAGGCTTTTACCCTCTCCAAACAAATGTACCTCTTCAAACACATGTAAATGACAGGTGTAAAGAAAATTTCCAAGCTACTCTCGCTCCTTCCACGTTGAAAGAATCATGCAGAAAGTGAAAACTCACTCCTTCCACGTTGAAAGAATCATGCAGAAAGTGAAAAGGGTTTACAAGGCACGAGGAGGAAAACGATTATTTTGATACTATTATATTAAATTATATTATATTAAACACAACCCTTCCACCATTTAATATTTTAGGGGGTAAACATATTATCCCATTATAAATTTAACCGAGAACTCTTTTAGTATAAAAATTTACCAAATACAGTTATTAACAAAATTATTTATTTTTGAATAAATCCAAGTAATAACAAATAAATAAATAGTATTATTTTTAAATTAAATGGACAATATTATTTAATAAAATAAACAATATTATTTAACTAACTAAACATTATTATTTAATTAAATAAACATTATTATTTAATTAAATAAACAATATTATTTAATTGCCAATTGAAAATTCATAAAGCTCTAATTAAGATATTATTCTTTTAATTTTAAAAAAAACATAATTTTAAATTTTCAAACTAATTTAGCATTTAATTAAATCTTCACAACACACATTAATAATTACATTTAATGTTTAATTTCAATCATAATACTAACCATAATTGTATTAATTTAACTAATTAACAGTAACGATACCATCTAAATCAAACAATTAACACATTAAAATTTCCACCTAAAAAAGAAACGACGTAAAACAAGATGATACCAAACAGAGTGGGAACTGACGGATGACATCATCAAACAACGATGGGACAATGGACATGGATGGGGATACTTTCTTGCCAAATCCTTAAACCACATCATATCCATTGGGTATGTTGGGCACGCTCTGACCCGACAGTATGGGTGGAGTCGGTGCCTAGCACCTTCAAACCTGCATAAAACCAAGTGTCAAAACAGCATATATATATTCAAT